>VZSF01008493.1:728755-932881 GCA_013398295.1 Chionis minor | reverse complement strand
AGACGGCGGGCAGGGGGGGGGGGGGGGGGGGGGGGGGGGGAGAAGAAAAAAAAGAAAAGAATGAGCTAGTGAGACAAAAACACCACAATCCTTTTTTTGTTTTAGAATATAAATTTTACTGCAAACAGGCTTTAAGAAGAAATTAGCATCAGATTCCTAATCTGGAACTGATAATAAAAATGCATACAAACCCACTGGCTTTTCTCTAATGCAGTTTGGAATGCAAGTATTGCTTGCACAGAAACCAAACTGCCCCTTCTGACAGCTGAGTTGAAGCTCTCTGAAAAGCTGTTTGCTCAGTGTCTCCTTGAGCCAAATTTGCAAAGCGTTGCTCTGCTGAAACTACGTTATATTACAGCTGTTGTAAAAAGGGTAATGGGGTTAAATTAGTGTAAAATGAATAAATAACTTCAATGAGCTTCCCCCCCTTGTCAGTTGAAAAAGATGGTCTCAAAAAGATAAACGTGGGTACAAGGTGGCACCCAGGATACCAGTACCCTTGAGCTGAGCCAGTGCTCTAGAGACTGGCGCAAGGTTTAACACCAAATTTCATCCATTAATAATCACAGCTAGGGGCTTCGGAATTAACAATTTACTTAAAGGCTCTTTACAAGCAAGGGACAATCCAAGGCATCGGGAATTGACTTTAAACTCCTGGATTTAAGATGAGAGGTACCTAGATCCATTAAAGAACGCATTGTTCTCTCTACAGTTTAGCTTCTTTTCAGCGTTCATGGGTGTCTGTGGTTTTGCAACCTAAAATAACGTGGTCCACATTTAGCTCTAAAAACAAAGTGCTGAAGGTTCATAATACAGACAAATACAAGCAAGGTACCACAGCATCTCTAAACACACCAGAAGGAAGTTTTGCTGAAGTATTAGGTGGATTGCTCGTCTTTTCTTAGTATTTTCCTGTCATCGTTTCTTAAAATGTACTTAAACTGTGAGCTGTGAAGGAGGATGAAAGAGGTAACTCTGATATCTTTTCCTACTTTTTCTGTGCATAAATTTCTGACAGTTCAGGGAGACGAGTTTGCAGGGTCATTGCTCGCCAGGCGTTGTGCTTTCCTTTGTGCGTCTCACGATGTAGGCACACTGCGATCATCCTGCCTCACACCAGAAAACTCTCCTCCCTTGCAGTGCTGAGATTTCTCTTCTGTGGACCGCAGGCTGCTGCTACCGCTGTTCAAACCACGCGCAGCCCAGCACAGATCTATCTTACTGTCTGTTGGAGGTAGACGTGAGGCATAATGGACTTACAGGCCCTGCAAGTGTGACTCCATAGCTTGGGTCAAGGATCACCACTCCCTGCAGATGGAGCATCTGCAGGATTTTTTTAGCTTAAAATAACTCTACGTGCATAACATTTTCAAGATACACGTATAAGACTAAGACACCGTTAACAAGACAATATAAAAGAGAAATCATCAACAAGTGGCTTTTTCTACTCTTTTTATATTCATGGTGCTTAGCTGCTTACATAAATTCCGTGAAGGATGCGTTTTGTTGTACCAGCCTTACATCCTCCAGTCACATCCACAAAGGCAATTCTTTTGGGGATGTACGTTTACTTTCCATCCCAAACATCTCCACGGCTTTTTCCCAAGTTCAGCTTCATACCTTCTGCATCAACTGAGATTACCTCTTGCTTTGAGTGAAGTAGCGGGCTGCTTCAAAATCACTTCCTTCTCCCAGGTTGCAGATAATGCAATTTCCCCCAGCCCACATTGGTGGAGCACTTCTTAAAGCCAGCCTGGAGAGACCTAGAGGGCACCGCTTGTTTCCGTGTGATGGCTAGGCTAATTCGTAGTCTGCAATGCATCTTTTTGCTTTGGACGCAGAATCAGGCTGTAAAGGAGTAAGTTATGTGCGTAATTGATGGTTTTAACATTGAGAGTCAGAAAAAAAAGTAACTACTGTATTTAATGGGAAATTGATTTCTTGTCCCACCTTCTTGTTCTGCTTAATGTGTTTTATTTCACACTTCCTCATCCAATTCTAATTGGACGTTTAGTTTTGCATTATAGGCTCTACTCATCACTGTCTATTTTATTATTTGTGCCTACAGCTGGAGGGGGTGTATATCCAGAGGACAAGGATTTGCTAGGCGCATATAAAGCAAAAATATCTTTATAGTGGTGAAACCATATATACAAAGTGGAGCCAAAGGAGGGAGAGGGCTGCAGGCCAGCACTGCCTCTGTTAAGGCTGAACTTTGCCGGTCATCTTCCAGAAAAATCTTCCAGTGATTTGAGGGCTGTAAAACAATAGTGTACAAGGAAGTGCCTCCTGTGTCCCGGCACTGAGGAAACCCATCGTAAATATCCTAGAAAGCATTTTTGGCATTTATCTGACTGCTGTAATCTGAATTCTTGGTGGGTTCAGCCTCTAAATTAAGAACTGGGTAAGCCTGTGGTCTTATTTGAACAGCTGCCCCTTGGCAGGTGATCTACAGCTGAAGGTTATTTGGCCACTGATTCCTGAGCTCACCTGGAACAAATAGGGTGGGGCATCTGAAGGCATTCTCCCATCTGCTTCAATAATAAAATATGCATTATTTCAGTATGTCTTTAATCCCTGAAGCTTGCTTTGGTCGGTTTGGAGGAAAAAAGTGTTGATTTTCATCACAAATCTTGAATTATCGTAACTCTAAAGTATCTCCCAGACCAAAACACAAGCAGGGGTGGATTAATGTCACTGGTGGAACTGCAAGACAGGCATCAAAGTACACTGTGTGCTTTTCAGGCACCATCCCCCAAATGCTGCCTGGAGACAAGTGGTGCAGACGAGCGCCCCACAGCCCCTCCAATGAGGGGAGAGGGTACACAGCTGCTGTGCATAAGGGGAGCTTTCTACCAGCAGCTGTGAAATAATGTTTTGGTGAATAATTTCTTTAGTGGGCAGGTTAAACAGCATTAGTGTTCTTTTGCTCTCAGCAGGCAAGGTAGCGCTGGCCGTACAGCAATTCCCTGACTTTTTCTGTGTGTTTTCCGTATGGTGTGATCAGTGCAAGGAGTTCTGCCACCATCTCGTGGAAGGGGCAGTACCAAAGTTGGATGATGTGCAGTGAGAAGACATGGCAAACTAGCCTGGCGCTTCCTGTACCCTAAGACTGCGTCTTCCACCAGGACACGGGCAACATCTTGCAAAATAATTCCTGTAAGTGAATTGGTAAGGAAATTGTATTCCTATTAATTTCCTGCTGCATTCTTGGGGCCCAGTGTTATGCTAAGCTGCTGACCTGCATTGCGTTGTTCTACTTTGCATGGTAATAGATAAGGTACGTGGCTGATGCAATTTGAAATCCTATTGCTAGTGATTCCTAAGGTGCTGCTCTTTCAGACAAAATGTGATTCAGGTCTTTATTCTGTTGTGTCAGCACGAGTTTTACTTAAGTACAGGTTTCTGAATCTGGCTCCTGCCAGACTCACAGTTCTGGTCCTTACACAGAAATGTGCAGGAGGCTTGTGAGGAATAATGGCGAAAAACGTAAAATTTTGAAGCGTCCTTTCTATCTTCTCCGTCCTGTAACGTTTCTTCTCCTTGAATAGGTGAAGTTTGGAAACTATTGTGCTCTGTCTTTTAGGTTGCATTAAGCAGCTCTCCTTGAGATTCTTTTAGAGAGAGTAAATCTTGGCTGACTCAATGTGTTTCTATCCAAAAAACTTTATACTTGTATTACATGCGTAAAAGAAGCCTTAAAGAAAAGTAATGTTTAGTCTGTTATACTAGGTATATCTGCTGGGCAGACTACAGGTGGCTGTGCCTGTTGGGTATTTGCATTACCTGATACTGTACCAATCTCCTAGGATAATTTTTCTCCCCGCAGTACCCGAAATTGAGCTCCAGTTGAGGTGCTCAGCTCACCTGAAAACAGTATTTGGTTTTGTAGAAATAAGTAGCAAAAGGTGGAGGGTAAATGACAGATGAGGCAAAAAGGGTTGGATGCCATTTGCGGGTTCCAAGCAGAAGTGCTGACCGGCAGTGGTACAGGCAGTCCTGGGATCTCCAAACATTGCCTTTTTTGGTGCCAGTCCTATTTGCTGATACATTGCTTTCATGAATCTCATCATTAGTGCTGTAAGCACATGGACTATAATGCTAATTCTAGTGTAACATGATTATTAAGTCCATTAATCAAAGGCAGGAGATCCGTAATTAACTTATTCTCCAGCATCAAGTAAATGATTCAGCTGTGAGCTTTAAGAAAGCAATTGTTCACTAATATGCAAAATACAGTGGGGCTATTGGACTATAAGGCTGTGTAATTATATAATGAAATTATAAATTTTACATATTTTAATAACATATATATTTTAATTGTTTTCTTTGTAAAGTTCAAATGGAGGATCATTATTTTTACCTTTTTTTTCAGCTTTTACATGTAGTTTACCAAACTGGGGGTGGTGGTGGAGGGAAGTTTGTTTGTCTCCTGCCTGAAACTTGCCTGTTTTCATGTAAGGCTTTGGCTAGGCTTACCTTGACTTACCTTGACCCTATGTCCAGCAGTGGCTGACGATAGATTTCTTCTGTTTCACATTTCCGCACCATCATTGTTGGTGACTGTAGCCATTCTAATTTTGACTTGCGAAGACAAAAGAA
Source organism: Chionis minor (assembly GCA_013398295.1). NCBI lineage: Eukaryota > Metazoa > Chordata > Aves > Charadriiformes > Chionidae > Chionis > Chionis minor. The sequence continues at coordinate 928,279 of VZSF01008493.1, read as the reverse complement.
GGGCCTGCTAGCACTCCTCTAGCACCAACGCTTGGGTTTGGTTTAATATAGGGCGACTGATTGCTTTTCACACAAGCAAGTCTGGAAATTCATTTTCACAAGCTCCTTCCAAGGGGCCAGAGATTTCAAGGGTTCTTTTCAAGCTTGCTTTAGGTCTCTTCTATCCTTTAAGTAGACGACGTTTCTGAAAACTCTCCAGTTTTACCCCAAAACACCTGAGCCTCCTGTCCCTTAATAACAGGAAGGTGATAATGGAGACGTTTAGGGAGTCAGCAGTAGGTAATCAAGCATTTCTCTGAAGCCATTCTTTGGAGAGGTGAGAGTTATAGTGAGGAAACTTGCACAGACAGTATTGCGAGGGCATTTCCCCTCTCTGTCCTGCCAAGAGTTCCAGCCCAGCAAATCTTAGTTGCTCATCTTAACCTTTCTCTATGCACTTAAATCACAAGTGCAATATAGAAGCAATAGCCAGGATCATTCCCCTTCCTCTTGAGGGAGGGGGACGTGAAGGTTTGTCCGGTCTCTGCCCTAATTTTAGAGAGAACTATTGAAAAGCATCCCCGTGTTTTGTGCAGACCACAGTATTTTCAAGTGTTGTGTTTTACCGCAGCAGATGCTGCAGTTTAATGCAGGGTGAAACAATTTGTGTGTCAAAGGCAGTTGCTGCCTACATCAACAGTGACACCGTAGTGCTCTCCGGTAAAGCAGGGCTTCAAAGACAACGGAGCTTGGGGAAAACGTATCCAACCTCACCGTGTAAAAACAGACAAAAAGTGAGCACAAGAAAGCTTGTCTTGCACATGCTGCCAGTTACAAGCAGCAGGACAGAAATGGGGCAATGGGCTGGGGGGGCCTGGAGGCAGCAAGCAGGAAGGGGTGGGAGATGTAGGTACAGCCCTGGGGTCCCCATCCTGTCCCAGGGTTGTGGGTGACACCCCCATACCCACGTCACCAAAGGGTGGATGGTACGAGCGTGAGTGTAGCTAGCAATGTCTGTGTGGGCCCCTTGCTATTCTCACCCTCTCCTGGGTCCAGCTTCCAGCAGTGTGTTTAAAGACCGGCCTGGTCCTTACTGCAGACCTGTAAGAAATGCTGTAAGTATTTGGAGAGGGTCTGGAAGAAAAAAACCCAAACCCAACACAGTGGTGCTACTAGTTGCCAGTACCAGGAAAGTTCTTAAAAAGAGCAAAACACAGTGTTTCTGGGGAAAGCCTAACAGAGAGGGAAATCTCTGAAGCTTGCAATCAATATAGGGTCATTTTTCTTGGCAGCTTTAATGTTGATGGATAGGACAGTTTGCCTTGTCCAGTTTATATAAGAGCAGCTGATATAAAATGACTTCATAGCTGGATATTTATGAGAAGTTTCATTTCAAATAATATAGCTTTTGCCTCTGGCAGTGCTGTGGTTTAGCCCTGTTATTACTGGGAACTAAATCTTTAGGATATTCTAACTATAACTGCAGGGCCCGTTTGATCTACCCAGCAAAGTTAATATTTTTCAAAGCAATGGAAACTTTATAATGGAAAGTCTCATTAGCAAAAACTACCTGTCCCTAAAAGCAGCCAGGAAATCAGGCACGGAGAGGAAACTTGGAGGATTTTCCTTCAGCTTCACCTGCTGTCTCTCACTTAGCAATACTGAAGAAACCAGTGTTTTCCAAGACAGCAAATGTACAGATAGGCTGTAAAGATCCTTCTCTAGAAAAGCAACTAGAAAACAATTTCTAATCTAAAGCAAAATTCTTGTCTCTTGCAGCAGCTTGTTTCTGCTGCACATGGATCTTGCATAAAATACTTCTGTCTCTTGAGGGAAATGGGATTCACCTGCAGTGCAGTCAGTGAGGCCCACAGCCCTCATGGTGTTGGTAGGCGCCCTATAGTTCTGCAACGGCAGAGTAGGACCTCCTGGAGCTGCCAGCTGGGCTGAAACCTTCCTTTCTTCAGGCTACACCATAAATCAGACTCCAGCCCTTCTTCCCACATGTCCTTCAAAGACACAATTAGCTCTGACCACTGTTACAAAGGGAAGTAAGGGTGCAACAGACATAGGTTCAGGCTGTGAGCTCTGGTAATACAGCTTCCAAGTAAGTCTCGCAAAAAGCTTATTGCCTGAATGATGGTGGTCAGAGCAAAATGACCCAGCAAAGAGGCTGGAGAAGAGAGTGGGAATCTGCCTCCCACCACTGTGCTTTGGCTGGAATTGTTCCAGAATTTAACACTTCTTTCAAACAATTATGTTCCCCTGTGACCAGAGACTTTGAAAAGAGATGCACTGTGCTGTCCAGTGCGGGGGGACATGCGGGTTGTGCGTGGTGAGGGGAGGCTTTGCTGGCTTTAGCCTGGCATGGTTTGGGCACCCGTGAGTCATGCAGCAGTAGGAGGCAGAAGTTGGGACACAGGATGGGAGGAGATCCAGAGTGAATAAGGACAGAAGGCAACACTTGAGACAGGCTCAGAGAAGCAGCAGTTACCGCCAAGAGAAGGGTTGAGTGCGCAGGCATTGCCTCTTGCTGTTCTGTTTCCTGCTGGTCTCAGGACTGTGTCAAAGGATCCTGCAGACTGGCACCCCTGGGCTTTCAGGCTCATGCCGCCGGTCAGAAGGAGCAATCTCCAGACAAGATCACTCATCTAAATACTTGGAGGTTAAAATTCAAACAAATTAATGGTGGATCTCTATCACAAATGCTGAAGGTGACATTTTGGCTCTGGGAAGAGGAGGCTTGTCTAAGGATATTTGCTACTCCTACCTTTCATTAGTGCTTATGTTCTTGGGGTCAGGATGAGGCAGGGCTCTGGGTTGGATTTGCCAGTTTCTAGAAGCCCAGCGCTAGTCCTGGCCCCTTTACTATCCTGCTGTTTCTGAGGGTCATAGTAGTGTGAGCAGTTCATTTGTGACAGCTCTTAGCTTTTCGTGTTTGTTCCTAATAAAAGACACAGAAGCTGGAAACAGCATTAAGTGAGGGGAATATGAATGAAAACTGCGCGAGCATGAGTTAAGGAGTTAAAGGCCTGAGTCCGTTTAAATCAATAGCCAGACTCCCATTAACTTAAACGGGCTCAGGATTCCAGCTGGTGCTTTTAGCTTAGCTGGCTTCCCGTGTGAGTTGGCAGGGCAAATGTCGTTGTCCCTGTCCAGCAGGGCGTACTTCAGATTGTTTTCCTGTCCAGGATGCTGAAACGCTCTCAGAAGTCTCAGTCTATTCCAGCTGCGGTGAGGCTAGAGATACCAAACACAAACATCTTGCATGCACTGAAAGTCGCAATGTTTTTGCATTAAATGCTGACCTACTTGTCTGAAAGCACAAGCTGTCTTTAAGACCTAGTCTGGTCTTACACTCATCATTACATTTCACCACAACTGACATGAATCTAAATCCGCACTGAAGCGGCTTTCTCTTAAGTGACCATCTCAGCTTATAGAAAATAGCAGTTAGAGAGGATCCATCAATGCTGCAGGAGTGGATTGCTCTTACTCTATCGGTGAGCGAGAAGGATACTGCTGACGTGCTGCTCTGCTGTCCCACAGCGCATTGGGAAGGTAGACCCACTTGTGTTTTAGAGCCGGGGCTTGGGGACTGCAGGGAAAGAAAAGGGCAGGGCATCTCTGTGGAGAATCTGAAGTGATAGTATAAAGCCAAAACTTACTGTCTCCTTAGGGTGGGTGAAAATAATCTCTGTATGTAAAACAAGGCACAGCAGGTGGGCGTATGTCTCAAACTGGATAAACTTAAAATTCTGGACCAGTGGGTGGACTTGGTCTTACAGCAGTGATGAGAGCCATCTGCGTGGTCTTGACCCTAACTGTGGAGCTTTAATTCCATGTCCTCTGAAGTTTGAGTTTTCTAGGGGGTCTCAATCCAATAAAAACATAAGAGTACCAAGTTAATAAAAATCTACATTTTTGTAATTCAGTGGAGCTAAAAAAAACATTGAAACAAATACAAGCTGTTTCCATCCAGATCTCTCTTTCGGTAGAGGTTTGGATAAATGGAGGGACCCTGCAGTGTGACTGAAAATAGAACCCCTGCAACATACTGGAAAAACCAAAAACAAGTGATTTCTAGATTGACAGGCTTCCAGAGGGGCAAGTTCTCAGGTCACGCCTCCAGTTCAGTGCACAGCGGAGGCAGCTGCCCAGCTGAAGCCCTCTCCCTGTAAAGGCAGGACTTGGGACCTCAGGTACACCTTGAATCTGGACATCTCTTCTGTTTCAAAACTGTGCCAGTACATACATCTCTGCTTAGGATCTGGGATCTCCCTGTAGAGTACACTCACATTATACACAAACCTTTCTTTTTGGAGGAGAAAAAGACAACTCCGTATCTAGAACTGAACTCGCTTCCCTTTTCTCAGTTCATAATTTGTAACTCTTCTGTCGATTTAGCTTACTGGCAGGCATGATCACCCAAACGTTAGCTCCCAAAATGTGGCCGCCGTGTTTGCAGTCATCAGTACCTGCACTAATTGGATGAAGAAAATAAGACGAGGCAGATTCTTATGCCCAACCAAGGCAGCTTGCAGTTCAATATTGAATTCTCTTGGTGAATTGTTAAGTGAGTAAGACACAGTTAAGAAGACTTTCAAACTACAGGAACTTTGAGGAAAACTGCAGTCTGTTTGAGAGACAGATCTCAAAAGGGGAAGGAGAAAGAAAGAAAGTGCATCAAATTATTCATTACAGACTTAACACTCACCTCGGATTAACAAGAAGCCCGTTGTCTGATCCCAGTGTAACAACAGGCTGTAATTTAAAACAGCTTTTATTCATTAATGATTAGAAAAGTTATTTCAGTGAGAATTTGGAGAAAACCTGTGCCAATTACCAGCACTGAGCAGTCTTTCCCTGTAAAGACATGGCTTGCTGGCTGGCTGTGTGTTGTGATACTAAATACAGTAAGCAAATGAGAGTGGTTTCTGCTACCAATTCAATCAGTAGGTTTGAAATGGAATTAACCTTTTAAAAATGCAGAGTATTCCTTGCAGCAGATGGTCATGTTTGCATATACAAATACCTCTTGGAAATCATAATGTAAACCACATGCTCTGAAACAATAGGATTCCTGAGCTGAACCTTTCATCCTCCTGAAAATGAAAAATAACACTCTCCAAGCTCAGACTGGTGGCTGCTGCAGCAGGACTAGCTCCTGCTTGTGCTGGGGTGAGGTGGGCAGGAGAAGAGTTAGGGGAAAAACAAGGGCGGGGAGGGAAACGGAAATAGGGGGATGTTGTGATGTACTGAGAGGTGGTATTTGTCACTCACTGCTGTGCTGTTATATATGTACTATGTGTTAGCCTGTTTTAGCTCTCCTCTGTAGCGCAGCTGCTTTATATTTTAAACTGGATCAACTAATCCCCAAAATGCTTTATGCTGCTGTGGCTAGACTGCTTTTGGTCCCTCTCCATAGCTAATTATGAGGCCTTACATTCCTCTGGGATGCACCACATACAGGCATTTTCATCTCTTGAAAGCTCCTCAAGTTACCTGTGTTTCCTGACTGCTGCTCACTGTCCATCGCCCTAATACACATTCACACTTTGTCCACAAAGGCTTAAAGTAAGTGCAGACGTTCTTAAAAAGAGACAAAGATTCCAGAAACTGCACCTCTAGCGAGTACCTGTGAGGAAAGGTTACAGCAGACCAGAACATCGCTGCAAAGCAGAATTATCTCAAAAAGCAAGTCAATCTTTTCCTCTGTACATTCACGTTCTGGCAAGAGCACAAACTGGCACCGTAGTGGAATAATAAATGTTAGGGGTAACTCTGTCCTGCAGCTCATCCAAATTCACGGTGCCAAGTTCCCTCAGAGCTGTAGGGCAGATGTGGGAGGTGACACAGCACCCAGCATGGTGCTGAGCCTAGAGGCTCTTTAGGAGAGTAGGCTGCTCCTCGGAACCCCTCCTGTTCCTGTAGAGCCCACGCAAGGCCGACCCTTCAGCAGAACGGCGCTGGGTGCAGTGCTTACCTGGGGCTTTGTTCTCACCTGCAGCTCACGTGTTACGCACCAGTCCTTTGTGGGAAAGGCTGATTCGGTTGGTGTCTGTCAAGATATCGGGGCTTATCTTTGCACACCAGTAACAGGGACGCTGCTCCACGGTCCACACCTATCAGGATACAAAAGTCTCATCTTGAAGTCAGTGGTGCTTCTAGCTTGTGTTAGACAACACCTGAAAGAGGCAGGAAGGTCCTGGGATAGTGCAGCGCATCATCCTGACCACTCTGAAGAACATGTCTAGGATCACAGTGCTCGTCTGTTGCTGCCCTCTGCCCCCCATCACGGGTGGGACACCAGTAGTAATACCAGGCTGCTCCAGGACGTAAGTGCAGCTAAGCTGACTTGCTTTACTGTATGATCCATTAGCAAAAAACAATTTTGGTCCCTCTGACGTGCCCGATGCACCTACAGTAGGATCGAGGCTAGGTGGCTTGCTTACTTTGTCTCTTGTTTTCCACATCTGGCCCTCGCTGAGCATCAGTTTGACTGCTGAAAATGGCCTTAGGACCACTCTGTGTATGCCCCACTGAGGCCAGAGTTAATACCTTATGTTACAGCAGGGCTATGTAGGGAGACAACCCCAACTGAGGTGTATTAAAGTGGTGAAGTACATGAGCGAGGAGCAAATAAACCAGGAGTCCGTGCTTTCCAGACTTTTCCGAAGTAAGGTGTTTCCCCTGGCGAAGCCAACAGCTCTTTCAAAATATTCTTAGAATGTATCTGGAAAAAAAAAAAAAAACCCAAGACCCACACCCAAACCCAACCTCCTTCTTTTACTGTCTTTTGTCCCTCCCTTCTTTCTTGGAGTTGCTAAAATGGGCAATAAATGAGAATAGACAGAGCTGATGCTTTTCAAGCCAACATGCTGTTCACTAGGCTGGGTCCATAAAGAACATTTCACTGCACAGAGGTGTAACTCAGAACAAGTCCTGAGCAACTTCAGAGCAGCAAAGTTTATCTAATGAAAGTTGCATCTAACGAAAGCAAGCCTTGAGAGTGGCAGGCAACTATAACATACAAAGAAATTCCTTTTGTTAACATTAATATTTGGCAGCCAGTGTAGAACACATTAGGGCATTTTAGTTGTGTTTTAAAGAAAGAAATTGACACAGAAAGAAGGCAATGATTTCTTTAATAGAGGATCTCTCTGGGGGTTTGTGCTCCTATCACAAACACTCACTTTATTACATTTTATGAAATAGACTTTAAATGCCAGTATATACAAGCCAACATTTCATTATTGGAGTTTGTGTTTATTTGCTTGGTCTTGTCAGGCTGTTCCCCTTTGTCTTCTTGTGCTGCTCTTTGTAAAAGCTATGATTTATGAATATGTGGTTTAGATCCATCACAATATAGTGTGGTGAAGTGGTTCGATAAAAAGTTATTAAAGTAAAAAAAATCTATAGTTTCACGTTCTTTGCCCACCTTCTGTAGGAACCCCCCATAAGAGACACTTACAGTAAGCAAACACTGTGTGCATGAGACTGTAATACAACGTACATGCTACAGGTCTCGCTTAGCCAGAACTCCTGCTGAATGGTACCTGCTGCAGGCAATTACAGTTTTGCCTACATAATTGCAGGTTTATGCCCTCAAAGTTACAAAAGTTGCATAGACTAAAAAGAAGTGGGATGAAAAACTGCCATAAAACATTCATTTTAAAATCAGAAAATAAAGACTTCCAGTAGCTTTAAGCTACATAGTACCAAATGGCATTTGGTTCTCAAATGGAAGTGTGTGTGCGTGACACATATTTAGTTTCTTCTTAAAACAAAGCTCTTGGTCCTGCTGATTGCAGGACAAACAAAGCTGAGTGGCAGTTTCCAGAGCCCACTTAGAATCTGAATTTCTACAGAAACATAATACTGTTTCAGCCTAAAATAAAGAGTGGAAGGCTGATGTAGATCGTCATACCTCAGCCCACGCATGGTTTTTTCACCCAGCAGCACTGCTGCCTGGCCACAGCTGCACAGCCACATAAAAGAGGGCATGACAAATTGGCCACTCTTGCATGTGGCTGGCAAGAAGCAAGAGCTGCTTATAGCAGTCAAAGCTGAAGGCGGCGCTCTTCAGGATGAAAAAAAATTTGTAAGGAAGACGCGTAAGGTGGTAGAATCTGTTCAACTGCAGCACAACAGGAAAAGTATAAGAAATGGGTTACAAAACAATTCTGCTGCCTATATTTTGTGTTCCCAAATCTCTGTGAAAAAAATGCAGCTCTTCAAATAGAAAACCCTCTCTCTGTCTCAAGGATGCATAACTTCAGCAAGTGAGGATTACCTCCGTGAGTCTGACAGGTATTAAAAGCAATGAGACATACCGCTGCACCGATGCCAGCAGCACCAAAATCGCCGGTCTGGCACTGCATCACCCCCGGGACCAGGAGGCACCATGCACGGGAGCTGTTCCCTTCTGCGCACGGCGCACTGCTGCCTTGGGTTCTCCTCCTCGAACAGAGGAGCTATTGAGACAGCACTCACAGCCCCTCTGTTCCTGCTGGCTCCGGCAAACAAAGCGTAACAGCTATAATCCTACATCCTCTTGGAGAGCTAAACTGGAAGGTTCCAACCTGCCTTGGATTACTAAAATAATTTTGCCACTTGCAGTGTTCTGGCCTGCCACGAGCAGTCCTACACACCCATCTCCGGCCAGGAGAGAGGCTGGATGCTGGAATGCAAAGCAGGTGCGAGCTCCAGAGCCCAGCGCAGCCACTCAGCTGAACAAGCAGTTGTCCAGAGTCAATGTTGCTGATGCTGAAGCACCGAGAAGGCTTTGCATCTTCCATACCTCACACGCCCTTTGCTCTGTACCTCGGGAAACACAACAGAGTGTTTTGTCCATGTTGGATTCACTGTGGTTAAATAGTTGTATGCCCACTGGTGAGATTCCTTTCCTGCTAAAGCAGGAGAATGAAGCAATTCGTTTCAACTAAAAATATAGGTAATAAGCCCAATAGAAGACATTGACCAGCATAAAAAACAAAGGGAAAAGCAGTTTGGAGTAGTGGTCTACATTGCTGGGGTTCTGAATTGTGAAATAACCAATAATCCTGTGCATTTTGTTTTTCAAGACACATTTGATTTTCTCATGAGTTTTCATAGTCAAGCCGCTGCAGTTAACGTTATCGCTGGAAACTTCAATGCTTGTAAAGCTGATTTTCCGTTTATAGCTGGTGATGGAGCTGCTCAGGATGTTAGTGATGTTGACTTCTTCCATTTCTTTAGTAAGTTCATTTGCAGGCCCCTAGGAAACAAGGGTACAATTAGTTTTAGGGGTTGTCTTTTCCTGCAGAGTAACAGTGCTTTAATGAGTAAGGAGACTATAAGGATAAAGGTGAAAGAACACAGCTTCATCTGTGTTCATCAAAAACCCCCGTAGTCAGAGACCTTTCAGCTGCTGCTTATTTTTAGAAATGCTGGAAGTCCCAGAGATGCCTGTGTTTCCACCACTGTATCTCTAGAGGTATTTTGAGATCTTTGAGTGAGTTTCTCTCTGTCACTGAGCAACCCAATATCCATCTCCCACAAGACATCCACATCTTCGTGTTCTAGACAGTAACTTAATGGCTGGGGAGCTCAGCAGTGAGGTGGGAAACCTTTTTTCCCCTCTGATAGGATTTGGACCCTTGACTATTTAATTTTTCCCACTAAAGCAGAGCACTTTGAACAAATAACTGTCTTTTGCAACCCCCACAGAACATTGTGGGACTGGCGTTTGGTACTGTCTTCTGGGAAGGGAGGAAGAAGGGTGCAGCTTTCCTCTGGTAGAGGAAATTACCGTCCACATCAGTGTCCTAATCAGAGTTACTCCATAGAAGAGCAAAGAGGTGTGTTACACTGGCTCTTCTTTGGCTGCATTTTGGAAGGAGCAGAGGTGTTTCACGCTGTCATGCGAGCTCAGCTGAGGGCCACAGACCCGATTCTAGCGGTAGCCAGCATGCCTTCCTGAACGTGGTCCTGCAAGTTTGAACGACTGTCGGCTAAGGCTGCTGCTTCTCCGGCTGGTGTGCAAGTGACAGAGAACCCGGGGCCTAGTGGTATTCATGCATTTGTTGCACACAAAAATTGAGATTTAGTGACAACGAGGAGAAGCAATTGTTACTGTATCCATAACAGAAAGACCATTTGTCTTATTCAGTTAATGGAAGACTAATTATTGTCGATCTGAGATAACTATTAAGGTAGATCAGGCTTTACCTCTTGAGGTGTTTTAGCTGCACACTTTTGTGATGAGCTGTAGTGAGCCACTGCATATTCCACAAGGGCACCAAAGATGAAGCTGAAGCAGATGCCAAGATAAACGTCAATAGCCTTAATGAAACAGTTAGTTTTTGAAAGGGAACTTCGCGAGCCGATCATCAGAGTTGTCATGGAAAGCACCGTTGTGACTCCTTGGAAAGCAGAAAAGGAAAGACCTTCTCTTGTGGACACTGTGGAAAAGGCTGGGCCTATCCTTCTGCACGTTGTCACTGTTGCTAACTAGATTAGAGCACATCACTTCTTACCAAACCCAAATCATCCATCAACTGAGATGCTTTTGTAGCACTAGCTATTATCTTTGCGCAGACTCTCCCTGCCTTTGAGAACCTGGCTTTAAAAGGCACTTGGCTCTTTTATTTTTCTTGCTTTCAGTAAAAAAAGTAAAATCCCCCTCTCCCTGCCCTGTCCAAAGCACATAACAAAGAACGTGTGCTCTGTCCTCTGCTCTCTGCCATGCATCTGCTGGGAGCCTTGGCCGTACACAGCTCTGCAGGTGGGCAGTGGTGCCAGCCGCAGCGTCTTCCACGCTGTATACTGCTCACCCAGCTCTGCCGCAGGTAAAAGCGGAATGTGAGCAGACCATTTATCACTGAGCAGAGAGCTCAAGAAAACTACCGTCTGCTCAGCCTTCAGAGGTCTCCAGCCCTCAGCCTTCAACCCTTCCTGAGGCAGTAACTCACCAATGCAGGTTCTTGCAGGCACTGAATCCAACGTGATCCAAAAAGAAACCCAGGACAACATGACGAGCAGAGTGGAGGGCACGTAAGTCTCCAAAATGAAGTAAAGGATGTTCCTTCTCAGCTCAAACTGCAATATCAGTCGTGCGTAACTCCCTGTTAACGAAAGAAAGAAACTACAGGGAACGTGAGATTCCCGAGGACTCTTGAACAGAAATTGGGAGAGCCCAGCCCTTCAGCGGATGTAGCTCAGCAGAGCTGCAGTGAAGTGGTGGGAGATGCGTTACTCACTCAAGCCTGACTTCTTACAGAGACCTTACATCTGACATAGCCTACACCAGAGGGCACATACACACCACACTGCTGGGAAAGACACATCTAAATCCTGTGGCTTGCAGGGGGCTCCTGAACTTAATCCACAGTGGAAACATTTCATACCAGTGTCTTAACTCAGCAGAGAAGGGCTGATGCTTTCCTCTACGCTCTCATACTCAGCACAGCACATTTTTTCCAGTAACCTCTTTTAAGGGGCATTGCCAAGTTCAGTTTTATCTGATGGCTGAGAAATAAACAAAAGATCTTTCTCTCGATTTCAGCAGGCTGTGGCTCGCGTCTTAAAGCAGCCCCATGTCTTATCATTGCAAGGAATTAGACCCCCTGTAGTCATCAGTAATTTGTGATCTTTGAGAACTGTGTCTTTCTGTGCTCAAAAAAATTCAGTCATTTTTTTTAAAAAGCAATTTGCCATAATACTGACATAAGGGTTCTGGGGCTGGATTGCTAGTATTTTCAGAAGATATTTCTGCTGTTTAAACAATAGTTCCCTTTGAAACATAGAAACAAGCCCCATGTTGTTGGTGGGTTGTGTATGCTACAGTAAACAACAAAACATTGTTATTTTTAAAACCTGGTCATTCTAAGGAAGTTTTGCCCCCTTTCGTAGTGTCCGTGATTGCAGAGAAGATGATTTACACTGATAACGAAAAAGACATTGAATTATGATGTATGAAGGGATCTTACAGTTTGTTAAAACCATCATCTTTCTGTGTATTTCTATCTCAGATAATATCCTGATTGCAATTAATTGCACTTCACCATCTTTCTGTCTGTCTCTTTTTGTGAGATTAAGATTTGCTAAAGGCTTCACCAGTTCAGGCTTGAGTCAAAAGATGCTGTCCCACAGAAGGGAAGGGAGGTGGGAGGGGAAATACTTGAGAGCTTTTCTCTTACACCGATTTACCTGTTTCCTGCTGTGACTTCGAGATCAGGGTATAGTACCGCTCCACGGTGTACTGAGAGAGACGCAGCTTCTCTATGCCATGGACAGAGTCGTTTCCTCTCAGCCATGTGAAGATGACATCATTTTCATCGTATCCCCCTAAGGAGAACGTAAAGATCCGTATTACTGTAGCCAGTCAAAGCCCAGCTATTGCCTGTCCCTGTCTCCTGGGTGGAAACATAAATATGATAAACATAAACATCGTAGGCTGGACAAAGCCCCTCTTCACTGTGTCAGACTATGGGTGGACAGTGGATGTTCTTTTGTTGCTGTGCTGTCAGTCTGCTGGTTCAGCGTTCAGTAGGAACACGCAACACTATGAATGCTGCACAGCACGCAAGGCTGATGAGAACCTGTTTATATCATTTACGTGGGGTATTTCTATTTTAAAATATTTCAGTGTTTTTAAGAGGCAGTATATTCCTGTCGTCCGCAGTTTGATTATGTGCAACAGGACAAAACTACTGCAGTGATCAAACCCTTGAACATGGACTCTTCAGTCATTAGGGGAGAGCAAGAGAAATGCAGTGGTTAAAAGACGATAATCGGATCCCATTGAGCCCCTTACCAGGTAGCAAAAGCACATTTCACTGAACTGTCTATTCAGAGTGCTTAAAAATACCAGAAAAGGCATTTTCAGTTAGTCAAGAGCTTGGAGCTGAGACTGTTCTGCAGTTATGAACTGGGCTCTTCTGCCTGCATATGCATTGTCTGGAAAACTTGCTGACAAAAGCAGCTTCTCTACAAATCATTTCTCTTGTCCCCAAAGGCTTTAAAGTTACTGAGGGCAAATAAATGCATCCGACAGTGCATAACACTGAATTTCTGCCTCAAAACAGTGGGACAGGTGAGATCAACCATTCAAGCAGTTACTGGTAAACTCCATATATGCCAGCTGAGTAATCGCCTCCAGGAATGTAAATGACGGTGTTACACGTCCTCAAGTTGGACTGAGGGATAAAGCTTGTACTGAGCCACCAGCCTGCCACTCACTTCAAAACTTTCACTTAATTTAGGAAACAAGCCCATCAATCTCACTAAATTGAGTCTTTTATTAAGTGCCCTTCTTTCAGAAAATGAGTAGGGATGCTTTGATTCTGATAATAACCTGTTCATCCCGGTAGAAGGAATAAGATGCAGTTGCCGCTCTAGTTTTATCTAATTGTGTTTTCTTATTAGACGCAAATTACCAGAGCTTGCGCGTGATGAACTCCTAAATTAGTTGTCCAGGGTATGAATCCCTGCGTAGAATCCCTAGCATGTGACTTTTCGAAGTTTCTAAGCAGTTTTATAAATTGTGGTTACTCAGGAAGATTTTATAATAAATGATAGATTGTTGTTAATTCATCTGGCTTATATTTAAATAGCATTATTTCTGGGCACTTATCCTAATGAAATCTCCAGTGGGCAATGTGCATGTAATTTCATTGGAATTATACAGCAACTGAGCATGATGTAGGACCCAATCACTTTTAAAGCAGGCCCAAACAAGCTGTGCTTTAGCAGAAGAGGCCAATCATTATTATTTCAGAAGCTACTCTTTGTAATAAAGTTAACCGTGGTGAACTAATATGATTTTAATGTGAATATAATATGTGCTTCCATAGGTGCTTCATGCTGCAACCCCAGAAGTTAAAACCTGGTCTTTTCAGTACTGAGATTTCAGATGTTCCTTTTTGGGCCGTACGGTGGGAGATGGCTGCTTGCCTGTTGCCGAGCTTCACACGCACGGAGCAGCACCGCTGCTCTTGCTGAGCTTCTGCGTGTAAAAGCCCTGTAACGTCCTAAACTTTCCTGGAGTCTTTCCCAGCCACCTTTACCATGGATGAGCTTTTTAATTTAATTAAGAGCAGATCTCACTGATTAGTCATTTTCCAAGGCTGAGACTCGAGGGTCCCATCCCTCATGGAGAAGCGTGTACCACACCTCTGGGTTCGGCCTTGGTTTCAGTTCATGAGTTAGAGGGGCACGTTCAACCCATACTGTAGCAAGAACCACCCCTCACCCTGTCTCGTTACAGTGGAGGTTTGGGAGGTGCAACAGGTGGTAGATACCTAAAAATGTGCAAAGTTGCTCCTTGCTGTAATTCATCCCCTGCACTTACCCCACAAGTTAGCTTTGAAGAAGCTATTTGTGCAAAAGCGACCAATTTGGAAAACCAGCTGTTACTACTTCCTCCTTTCTGCACAAAATTGAACTATCTGCTCTTTAATAAAAATATGATATATTACCACTCTTTTTATAAATTGCACAGTGACAGGAATCCTCTAAACCGCGGATTACAACACAAGCATTTGCAGAATGATGAAGCAAAGTTGTTTTCTTTTGGACATTGTATTTGCAGCAGTAAAAAGTCTACTCCAGAAAGCTCGTGATGAATCCAAACATTCAAAAGGCACAGTTACACATGAATAAACAAACTTAAAGTCACGCCAGTTTTTTCTAGAATGTTATACTTACAGCTCTCTAGCTGCAGTCTGCATGTTTGCGTGTCCATGGGATATTTTGACAGGTCCATGTTACAAGCAACAGTTGTAGTGATTCTGTAGGAAGAGAAAGAACTCCAAAAGTTGCAGTAAAAGCCTGTAATGAAATATCTCTGGTTTTCATCACAAACTAGACAGCAAAGACTCTGCTCTGTCATTTTAGATAATTTTGACATAGGAAATGAACAGACTGATATAATCAGAGAGAACCCTCTCCCTTAAGAAGAAACACTCTCTGCAACCACGCTGATGAAAAAGTAACTGAAGGAGGAATTCTGCTTTGCTGTGGTGGGAGATTTAGTGTAGATTCACATGTTTTCCAGGACTACAGTTTGCACATCTTAGGAAGTTGCGACTTGTCACCTGAGGCACAGTAACTAACTGCGCATGTGCTCTGGCTCACTCTCATGTGGTGGGGGAGTGATATAGCTTGTAGAGCTTTACTTTGCAGTTACGGTAACTGGGACACGATAACTGGGAGCTGAGAAGAGAGAACACTGCATGAAATGCTAGCACAATTACAGCGCATGTTTCTGCAGTACATGTACAAATGTGCTTTTTGCTAAAAAACAGAAATCGTGGCTACATGGTACTGGATAAGCATATAGTTTCCCCACTATCTGTTAAACTTTTACTGTTATGATATCCTCCCTCCATTCCTCCTCCATCTGGCTCTACCCAGTTTGTTTTGGGTGACACCTAAACTCACGAGTTTTCCGAGCAGGCACTGTGCTCAGGACGGAACGCGTACCATAATGGGCAATCCTGATCCTTGACTGGCATTTCCAGGTGGCCAGAACAGGAGGCAATGGATCGGAAAAGTATGGTCATAGTTAGCTTGTTGACCCCAAACTCATTACCCTTGACAGTTGGTATCTGCTGTCCAGCATAATTCTGGAAATCTATTCCAAACCTATTCTTTAAACCTTATGGATTTCCATAATTCTGGAAATCTATTCTATGTTATCAACAAAGCCAAAGGTTGATCTACCTTAAGGCATACAAGATAGTGCCATTAGAGAACAGCCGTATGAGGCGGTTTCCTACGGTGACGTCGTGCAGGAAGGACTTTTTTGACTCTACAATGTAGGTGTCTGGCACCCAGAGCAATTCCACTAGGCGGGCATCTAGCGTGAAGCTCTTGTTGCCGTGAAAGACCAAACGGGGGTCTGTCCAGCGCTGCCGCAAATATATAGTAGCTGTGTAATCCTGGGAAAGAGAGGAAAACCTGTGAGGACGCGTGTCCAGAACACCACACAGCATAACTCTGCGTATGCCCTCTGCGACAAGAGGCAGAACACACATTGCTTTCATCTATCGAAACTCAGCTTCAAATGCACACAGTAAATCTGATCAATTTGCATCACAGCTTTATTTACTATATTACACTCTGAAGTGTAGTGCTTGAGGACTAAAGATTATACTCGTAGTACTTTTTTTTAATGAGTAGTTATTGTAATTGGTATTTTTGTGTCCATTTTGCAGGTGAGAAAACATGGAAGTGCGCACTTGAGGCCACTCGGCAAGTCACTGACATTAAAAATCAGTCATTGTCTGCAGTTGGAAAATTATACACATATTATAAACACGATCACGAAAGAGACGTCGGCACTTTGGAGAAAAAAGGTAGGCAAATGTAACCTGTTTTTTTCACCGAGGTCTTTAAAAAAGCCCCAAACAAATGAAAAAACCAAAACTTTTAGCATGTTTTTCAATAGGATTTTTGAATGTAAGGACGCTAGGCTTAATTTGAGTTTAGCCTGCCAAAATCTACCTGCAGCGACTGGAGTGTTTTCACAGTGCCCTGGCATAAAAGCATAAGCAGTACTCGGCTCTTTACTGAGCCTGCCGGACAGACACAGAGCACTGTTGAACTATTTCACTTCCTTCCTTATTGATGAAGTAATTGCAATGATTAATGCCTTTTATTTTCAAAACATCTCTGTCACAGACAGACTGATCCTGGCGGTTGTGTTCACAGTGTGAAGTCACTATGTTTTACCACATATAGGCTGCCTGTCTGTGGAGGATGAAGCAGTTCTGTCTCATTCGATTTATAATTTGTAAAATTATAGAGAAATTTGTAAAATTTAAGAGAAAAGGTCTAAGTAAATATCAGGTAGCATTTCACTTTTGCAACTTTTAACATTTTACTCTCAGCCCGTGAGAGAGGAAAAAACCCCATCAAATAATACAGTTACGGCTTTCAACACAGTGAATTACAAAGTGACACGAGTGAAGAATCCTGGTTGCCTTCCAGCTTTTATCAAGGCACAAAGTAAGCCACTGCCATGTTTTCCAGGTCATCAGGGCAATTTAGATGGACCATCAAGAAGAAAAACTCAAGAACAGAAGCTATTTTACAGAGCCCTTTAATTAAGTTAGAGTTATGTGAATAAATGATTTTTTTGCTTCTGCCACTTCCCCAAAATGAATAGCTTTATCAAACTTAACTGTATTTTATTTAGCGAACTTGTTTAGTTTGTTGGGGGGAGAGGAAAACAAAAAAGTTAGCGTTGTTCTTGAAAATGCTGAAATTAGGTGTTGAAATTGTTCCTGACTGAACTTCGGACTGTTTGGATTGAAACTAATTGCTGATTTTACCCCAGTTGCCCATAGTTTTCGTCAACCTGAAACAGGAATTTTCAGCAATCAGTGTTTGAAATCCAGCTGTTAGCAGAAACAGAAGGAACCAGACTTCTTAGCAGAGGGAAGATATTCTCTGTATGTTTGAAAATTGTTATTATTTTTGGTTTTTGGGGTGACCAGTTCTTTGAGCTTCAGACTGCGTCACAGCTCAAAACCTCACTTCTCCTCCTTGAGAAGAAACCATGTCTGTGTCCTCAGTCAGCACCAGTACGTCCAACAGAGGCCCCCCTGCCTACCACAGAGGACTCCTACATGGAGGAAAGGTAAGAGAGAGGAAATGCCATACAGGATCGATTTTCTTTCTATTTGAAAGGGGCCTGATTTCCAGGAGGTGCTGAGTTTTTGACCAGTGGGACCTTTGGAGCCATCTCTATTTACTGACAAGCCCACAGTACTATAGTATCTACATAGTCTGCAGTCGGAAAAAGGAGCCCTGTTCTTGTCACCCCTCTGAAAGTGGTCAACGGATACAGAAAAGCAAAGCAGCTTGACTACGACACAAAGGAACACACGACAAGTCTCTCAGGCAGATCCTACTCCTTTTCTCTTGTAAAATAAAAATCTTTCACTTACCATGTCGCTCTCGGATATACTAGAAATACTTGCAATGTCCAGACTCATTGCAATTTGAACAGGTTCTCCTGTGGAGGGAAAGAAAAGCTTAAGCAGCGAGAAGGGACGAGTGAAAGGCACAATAAAACCGCCCGGATGCTGTGCAGTGTGGGCTCTGCTCACGGCGTCACATGCCGCCTCTGCAACCCAGAAGCCCAAAGGGTTAGACACCGTTTCAGAGCGTTACACTCATAAATGACATCCTGATCCAAAATAAAGCTGTCACTGTTCGGGAGCTGGAGGTCTGCATGTGGTGATGGTAGCAGCGCTAGCTATGAAGATGAGCAGTTTAGGTGAGCGGCATTTCGGTGGCATTTGCCGATGGGCAGGGCAGGGCAGGGCCAGTTTATCCCGGGTTATCCAGTACACAACGCCCACGCGCTGGCGAGAACAGTAAACTTTGTACAAAGTCGTTCTCACACGCAGCGCTCGGAGGGCTCTCCAGGAGCAGGTAGTGATCAGCATCCCTGTTTCTCAGCGAGGAAAAGCTAAGAGGCAGAGACATTCCGTGATTCCTGAGACCACGCACTGCCTTACAACCAGAAGTGCAACAGTCTCTGCTTCTTTTTATTTACTTTTATTAGTGCTGTATTTACAAGCAAACTTTCAGCACTCAAGGCCTGAATCTTGGTAGTCCCCCATTTTCTAACACTAACTCTTAAAATCCACCAGAGGGCAGCTCCTCCCCAGGAAATTCCAAAGCCGGGGGCTAGAGCAGGCTGGCCAGGTCCTGCGGTGGAGTAAAGGGCTGCCTCTGAAGAGGGTGGTGGTTTGGCAGCGAGAAGACACAAACCTGCCCTTGGGCTGTGCCTGTTTTGTCTAATCCCCAGCTGAATTTGGGGGTCCGAGTAGGGCTGGGCACTTTCCAAGACAGAGCTCTTTCCCTAGGTGACAACATGGCAACACCTTTCCTTGTGGGACTTGCTGAAATACCTTTTCATCACTCTAGATCACATTTAGGAAGATCTGAGAGACAGGTTTCTAAATCTCCTTCCAGGTGGTTTTGGTTTTGTTGGGGTTTCTTCGCTTATTTGTTTTAAACAGTTCAAAAATCTGAAATACATTTCAGTTGCAAAATACGTTTTTTTTTTTTTTTTTTTTAAAGTAGCTACTGTTCATGTCCTCCATCTTGTCTTTAGATATTTAGGCACTTGAAGCCCACTCAAATTAATGACCACAGGGTAGATGTGTGAGGACTCAGGGCTCCTGGAGGAGGACAAAGCAGAGTCCTGACCATTTTTGTTTAACATTTATGGCTCTGGTAGGCGGTGGCTGGCGTAGATGCAGTTGATCTCCGTTACACAACTTGGAAGCATCTGTTCACTGATGTGACAAGAGCTTTTCTATTCCTTCATGAGATCAGACATTCTAGGCATAACAAGCTGGTAAATTCTGTATTGTCACAGAAATTTATCACCGTGATCAGGAAAAGGAAGAAGCCCAAAGCTGTCAGAAGCAGAAGGCCAGTCTGCAGGAGCTACAATGGGAAACATCCAAGTCCTGGTGAAAGCTGATGAGGAATTTTTCTGTTGATCATAGTTTCATTAATGGGTTCAGGCAGAAAGGAAAATCGATAGAAGTTTTCATAGCTGTTTTTTAAACTTTCATCGATGTTTTCCAGGTGCTGAATGTCATTCTGAGAAGCCCTTTCCACTTGAGTGGCTACAGCGCTCACCTGGAAGGTGGGAGACCTGACACCCAAACTGGACAATAGCCACAGGTAAGTTCCTAAATACCCAAACGTCCTTCAGGTGCTCCCTACTCCCTAGAGTTGCACAAGGGTTTAAAGCGGTTTAGTTTGCATCTCAGTACAAAGCGAAAGCATGCATCTGAAGTCAGTATTTCTGGCAAGGAAAATGACTTTATTCCTCTACAGCCACAATCTACTAAATAGATATGCAAAACCAAAAACAAAGCAGACAATCACAAGGGTCAGATTCTGAACAGAAGCACGTACCATTAGAGCAGAGTTTAGTTACTGTCAGGTCTTCTATAGAGGTATTGGAGTTTATAATTCCTCGTTCCTAACCTCATAGATGACGTGCTCTCATGCCCCACATGTGCACGCACACTCTATTCAAGACAATAATGGATGTACAGAAAGGAGGGCAGCTTTGGCTACTTGCCAGTTCAAAAGGAACACCACCAAAAGGGCTGGGACACCCCAAGGTAAGCGTAAAGCACGCTGTCCCCTCCCCACGAGCCTTACAGACTGTTCATCAAACAGTCAAATGCACGGAGCCGACATACCACCGAAGTAGGGCCTGAGGTATTTGTTGTATCCCATGGTGAGGTTCTCAAATCCAGGCAGGGATGTTGTGTCGCTGCCGCGCAAGTTGGATGCGTGACCCAGGGAGCACCTCCTGGGGACACAAATGCGTACGGTTACATGTGGCCGGGCGTGCTGGGCACATCTGGAGTGCAGCTGCAGCTGTGTTTCCAGCAAGTGCTCAAACAAGCAAAAACACTACAGGAAATGGTTATTAAAAATACGCAGCTCATTGAAATCACAAGCACTTGCTCACATCGCTTATCTTGGCTGAAGAATTGGCACCTTGAAGATGCGGGAAAATGACAGATTACCTCAGCTGATAGCTACAGGTTTGCACACACAGTTGCTTAAGGACATTCTTAAAATGTCCCAGACAAATCAGGCAGGGTCTATATATTTAACAAGTCTCAATAATAACCCACAATCTTCCTCTTCCCACTCCTCCTCATACAGTCTCTAAAAGCAGCATACGTTTCTTTTTTTCCTCCTGCTGGTGACAGCCCGAGACAAATCTTACCAAACCTCCTCCTCCCTTGCCACTAGTCCCCCAGGCAGCTTTCATCCTCACAGGTCGCTGGCAGGCAGCGTCCCTACGGCTGCTCTCAGGAGTAAAACCTCTGGGTACAGCGGGAGGGGAAAGGTAAAGGACTGAGCGCTTCACAGACACCAGCAACGCTTTGCGGGCTGCACCGCTCCACGCTGCTGCGCATGCAGAGGGTGCAACTCAAAAACACAATATCAAAAATTAATGTTTTGTGGGTGGACTAGAAAGCTCGTACCTAACATTTTGAGGCTCACAGATCTGTACCAGCACACAGACAGACAGAGGGACGGGGCTTTTGGACTCTAAAAGTTTTACAGCACCTGTGCTCACTTGATGAAAACGCAATTGAGTGGATTGTTGAGTTTGTCTTTGCTTTAAGAGTTTGTCTTATGTTAAGAGTTTTGTCAGTGAAGGGCTGAAGGAGGTGGAAGGCAGTGCCTCTGCCTCTCCCCAGAGTCTCAGGACCACTGGCCTGTGCAGTAAGAAACTCGTCAAGATGGTTACTCAAAGCTCTGATGAATTTTTTCTTCTTCTGTTCCCTTTAAGGCTGGGGTAGTAGTCCTTGCAGATTTGCCGCGGGTTTTAAACCAAAAAAGACCTTACTGCAGAAACGAACCAGTTAGTGCACAGTACAAAGATAAGAAATTTAGGACTTGTAGGTCCAAGGATGGTAATAGCACAGCCGGGAGTCCTGTGGGGGGTTTCTATTTCCAGCAAAACCTGCAAACTATTCTGGTCCTGAACAGGAAACAAGAGGTTGCACTGTTAATGCAAGGACGGTGTTTTGGGGACCTGTGCAGGTTGCCCTCTTCTATGCCATATCCCTTACTGCACCTGGCTTTCCCTGGACAGGCTGGATAATTGGAAGCATAGTTTCCTTTTGACTTATGTTATTTATACGAAACATAATTCAGATGCCCCCTATAAAACAAAACAATCCCTTCACTTACCTTTGGGTTGGAAGGAAAAGACACAGACCGAGGAAGCCCAAGTATCTGCAGAACATCTCTGGAGATTATTTCCGTATTTGCTGTGCTTGTCTGTGAAACAGAAAAGAAAGGCAAAGTTTTGCGGTTCAAGAAAAAAAATATTTTAAGGGAAGGGGACAGGGAAAAGAAATCCTGCAGTCAAAACTGCACACCGTGTGATGTTTAACATTCCCAACACATCGTGGCTCCTGTCCTTTTTTCTAGCTTGTGTCATGTCTCAGCACCGTGCTATCTTAACAATTTCCACGTAAAAGACACTAGTGATAACTCCGGTCCTGAAGTCCTTGACAGGGTCACCGAATTTTAGCTGACACTTTGTTTTAGGTAGGGCTTTTCTGCTTTCAGTAAGCGATAGTGATTAGCTGATGTTGAGAACGGCACCACGGGAAGGGATTTAGTAAACAGAAAAATGTTAAAGCAGTCAGACTCTGTAGCCAAGTGAGACCCTGCCCACATATGACAGATTCAGCATTTTTTCATCCCGGGCTCCGCTGATCAGCTGGGCAGAAACGCTGTAGCTCTGTGCTCCATTAGCTCGTACCTGGGATAAACACAGGCTATTAATAATAACGTTGGAAGTCACTCAGCATGCAGTACCGGATGAAATCATTCCACTTCAAATGGGTTTCGTTGACTTTTCTGGGAGTGGAACCAAATCTTGGCTTCTGGCCCAGGAGTCTCATGGGCTCGTGCTGGCCTTGGAGCAGGAGCCACAACGGGTGACTCTTAACTGAGCGCTGCTCCACTCTGCATTTTTGCTCCTTGCCCGAAGTGCTGCATCAGTTGCACCCCTTTCCTGGAGCGCGTCGACAGCGCTCTGCCGTGGGCCTGACGTGTGTGGCCACAGCAGGCGGCTGCAGGATGGGCTGGCGAGTACGGCTGCCCCGGCTGCCGAGGGGAGATCGTTAGTTGGCCATCGTTAGTTTGAGCTGGCAGCACAACTCTGCTCCACCAGCTCCAACACGGTATTTGAAGCGTACCCTGAGTCAGAGTTTTCCTGCAGATACTGGACAGCCAACATCATTCTTGGACAAATGTGAGTTTTCCTCTTTGTTATACTCTAACAAATTGGGAGTAACTATGCAAATTGTCCTTGTGCCTCGGCACCAGTGAGAGCAAGATCCCAGCTTCAGACTCAGTGCCCTTCTCATCATGCGCAGCAGTTAGGGCCTCAACTTCAAACCCGGCTGTTCCATAGTAACCCAAATATCAGGAATTTCCTGCTTGGGTTAGCTGCTTCCTGCAGTAGTTCACCACAGCACTGGTGCTGTGCTGTGGGACAGTAGGGCTCCAGGCAAAGAGAACATCTTGGCCCATATGGAACCAGTAAAACACCTGAACGGTCAAACACCACAAACGCAGAGCATCCCGCTGGAGAAAAGATGTCTTTAAAAATAAAATATGCTCCAATATCTGTCTAAAATCTGAATTCCTAACAAGGCTTTGCACTTCAAGCCCTTTCTCTGAACACAACGTCCAGCCATTTCCAGTCGTTATCAAGCACTCTTCACTATAAGGTGATCATGCAGGGCTAGAGAGTTATTTGCCTGCTCACAGCAATGACGGACCACAGCATTGATGGCAAAGAAAGATGAGTCCAGACAGTTTAAAGAACTTTGAGGAAGAAAGGATAATTCTGCAAATTAGCATTTAGTTAAAGTATGAGAATTCATGAACTTCAGCTGAGGAACAGCCCCTCGTGAGCATCCTTCACGAGCATCTGTCTCACACAGGGGCTGTGGTTGCTTGCATTCTAGCATCAGATCCTAGTTACCAAGACCTTATTTTGAAAAAAGCAAGCCAAATTCTATTTATTTTGATGACTGACTAACGGATGGAGACTTTTTATGTAGTAAAAACCCTTCTTGGGACCCTGCCTTGTCTTTAGTTAATGGAAATAAAGTGTGCTACCGCCAGCCAGTGAAGACAGCTGAAACAAACTGACTCGGATCAATTTATAGCTGCTGGTGCTGCCGCAGACCTGCGTGAACGGCACAGCTTAAATTTCTTGTGACTCAGCTAATTCTCTGCAAAAGAAGGAAAATCTTATCCTCCTTCAGAGGATGGCTGTGGAGATAAATGCCTCAAAGATTGCGAGGCAGTGAAAGATCTGCAAGTACCTAACAGAGCTAGAACCTAGGCGTACCGAAGTACTCATGGGCAAAAAAAAAAAGGTGAGGCGCGTGCCCAGAGCTGAATGTAACCAAAGCATCTCTTTATTCTTAATTGTATCACTTGATACAATTGCAATTCTGCTTTTATTGTGCAGGAGCTTTCATCAGAGGTTACCAGCTTCGTTAGTACAGTATACTGGGAAGAAATTATTATAAGATTGTGTATTTCTGTTTCTCTGCCCAGTAAAGGATTTCAGTTTACTGCAATAGAAAAAAACCCAAACATTAAATGCTGTTTAAACTGGACGTTTTGGTCTGGTCAGTGAAAGCATGGCATAGACGGTACCAGAACAGCAGTAGTCCCGATAGCAGTACTGGTACAACTGGTGGAGAGATTGCTTCCAGTGCCAAAATCATGTAAAAATCATTCATTATGTAGACTCAGATAATGAAAACCTCAAGAACATAGCAGCTTACTCACTCACATCTGTGTTCTCCCTATTAGCTGTGAAAATTACACAAAGGTACGAGTGTTATATAAAATAGATCCAGCTTGAGTCCTCTGTGGAAGCCTACATTGGCTTCCAGAGAATTTCATGCAATAACACTTCTTTGCAGCAAGCAGCGACAGCAGCATGTGTCTCCACTACAGCTCAGTCTGTGCTTCCTTATTCTGCTTTATTCCTCTGCCTTTGAAGGGGTGGTAAGAGTGGAAACACAAAAGGAGGAAAAAAATGGCTGGCAGCTTCAGTAATTCCGTTTATAGGGGATGGGGTGGGAGGCAGAGGTGTACGCTGTCGCCTCTCGGGGCACCCTGGCTCCTTTGCACTGCTGCCAGGGAAACCCGCAGCAACAGGCTCCTTCCTCTCCAGCACTGGGGAACTGCCAGGGGAGCCCTGCCTTGCCTACCCCTTCACCTCTGAAAGCACCGCCCCTGTCTCGCTGCAGAGCAGAAGGTCAGCATATTTTCCGATTTTCTACTGGCTGATGACATCCCAATGCCAGGCAAGAGGAGCGTTTCCGGGAATCTGCAAAGCCACCCAGAGGACCAAACCCGTATGACCAGTGCACTCAGCTTCGGGTAATAATTCACAAGGTCAGATTTTACTAGAGCCAAGTTGCTCTGAGTGCAGAACATGCCACAGAGGCACGCACGCGTCTCAGCATAAAACCTGGCTAGGCAAGTTAGAGAAAACACGATAAATGCTGAAACAAAAACAGAGCCCATTTAATTTGCCCATTTAGGTGTCGCCTCTATTTATTACACGAAGTTCAGATTCTCATTATGAACTGAGGCATAATTTGTCTATTTCCCTTGCGCTGTAAGTGAAAGCTCTGCAGGAAACACCCCGGGCTGCTTGTGCTGCAGGCAGGGGCAATGCAAGGGCAGCCTGCGTCCCACACGCCAGGTCCTTGGGCAGACCCGCAGCACCCGGGACACCCTCGCACCTGAAACCTCCGCCTTGCGAACCAAACACAAGCGAGACCATATCTGGAAATTTTGGGCAACCATTTTCACTGGGGCGTTTTCACAAGTGCTTTGATTCCCAGGACAAGGTTTGACAGACAACATACGAGGACACTTACTTTCATCTCAGAGGGGGAGCGACGATCATTTGGCTTTGCCACGTCTCGGCTCTCCTGGAGGAACAGCACAGCCCTAGCAGCACTTTCCCAACCTTTCCTCTGCCCAGGCCCATTCCTCATTCAGGGTCAACACAGCCAGCACACAGGAATGGCGCTACGGAGAGAGGCCGGGCAGAGCCAGGGACTCCCCTTTTGCTTCCTGTAGTCACTCCTAAGGAATAGCTTTCCCAGGAGAAAGCATCACTACACCGTCACCAGGAGCTTCCAGCTTCACAACCGACCTCGTGGCTGCACCATTCTGAGCTTGCTTCAGCCACTGACGAATGCAAAAGTTGCCAAATACAATTACAGCACGATGAAAAAGGCAAAAAGCATCATACGCCCTAGGATCACACTTCACTGGCTTTGCCAAAATGTCACCTCAAGGTCAATATAGTCATTTATCTAGAGGAGGTTTTGAGTGATTTAAGACAGATATAATCCCGTCTTCCCTTTTTTAATGCTTCTTTTTTCCCTCTGCTCAGCCCAACATATGAGCAGTTTTCTAAGCTTGAAAAACAACTACTTTGGGGATGTGCCTGGGCAGGGGATTTTGTAAGGAAAGGTTCATGGCGTGACAGCTGCTGCGAACGAGTCAGGTATTCTGATGATTTATTGTGAGAGCTGTTCAAGTTTTAACTTACTGACCAAACAAATCATTTGACCAATCAAATTTCATTTTCAGTTGGTGTAAAACGATTTGCCTCTCAATTTCCTCAACTTTAAACTTGAAATACTTTTTTTTTTTTAAAAAAAAACCCCAAACTTTAAAGCTTGTTCTTCCCCAAATAAAAAAAAAAAAAATTATTTGCTATTCTTTTTAATTTTTGAATGTTGAAAATCTGTTTGGGCAGATCAGGAGAAAATCTGAAACAACTGCAAGGAAAAGAATGCAGTTAACAACCAGGAAACTTTTTCGTGCAATATTTTTATGCAAGCTACTCTTATAGAAAACCTTAGTTATTTGACACTGAAATCAATTTCTACAGAACGAATCCCATTATTACAGAACTAATGAGCCAGTGGAATCCCGTCACGTGCCAAAAGATACAGGTGCTCACTCCTCAGCTTGTCAGGACAAAAAGGGACATTTGGAGACTGAAGGAGTAAAAGGGGATGGGAGAACCTGGAAGCAGCGCCTGTACCAACAGTGAGTAATGTAGAAATTAATTGTTTCTGATCTTTTAGCTTCAAAAAAATCTTTTTGCTTACAATATTTTCTGACTAAAACAAGAAATGGAGAAAAAACTTCAAGTCTATTAAGTAAGAGAAGGTCAAACAAAGCACATCATTTTGAGTTGAACGGAATGTCTCATATTGACTCAGGTCTTGTTTTTGTATTCTGTTAAAACCTCAGTTTCTTTTTTGGTTGGAACCGCATCTTTTTCTGCCCTGCTGGTTTCCCTGTTTGAGAAAATCTGAATTCAGCCAGGTTGTCTAACAATTTGACCCAGTCTAGAAGGTCATTTGTTGGCCTGGTTTTTGCCTGGAAGAGCAGGAGGCACGTCTCAAGGCAGACGCTGTGGGAAGCCAGGCCCCAGCAAGGCACGTGCTGGCTGTGGCAGGGCGTGACACCACGCCAAGAGCTGTCGGTGACGGACACACGCTGCTTTATTCTGCTTTTTGTTTCTTTCTGTTGCTTTGAGTGGTTACCTGGAATCGTGGACAGTTTAACAGGTGAATTCACGATACTTGTAGAAATCCTTCAAGAACTTTGGTGAACTTCTGCTTTTGTGGTAAAAAATAGCTTCTTTCCATCCACGTCACTGTGCTTACATCACAGGACAAATTACCCCTTGATTCCAGAAAGGGCAGGCATTGCCGAGGTGATGCGCTGAGGCTGTAGCACGCGCCTGTGCTTGCTGGAGACAACCCTCGCTGCGTTTCAGCGCACGGCGGACCCCGAGCGCTGCGTAGGGAGCAGCGCCTGCACCTACAGGCCATCAGTGACCGCCCGGAGAGAGTCCCAGGCTGTGTGGGACAAACCCACCCTGGGTGACTCAAAAATAGAGCCCGCTCCCGATTTCGCACGCGCTGGTACGATGAGCGGCACACCCGTTTCTGTACAGACTTGCCCACAGAACTGCTCAGTCTCAGAGAAAACCAGGCCTGTTATTTACACGACACCCCATAAACCGCAGGCCTGATTCCTGCCTGTCTTATTCCAGTGAAAAGTCAGAAGCAACTCCAAGATACGGGAAGGGTTTACATAAAATTAGATTCAGTCCGTACGTAAGAATGTTAAAACCGTGCCCAAGCGACGCATTTCTGTTGTCAAGGTGCAAACTCTTGTCCTTCAAGCTGCTCCTGGGAAGTGGCAGTGCGTGCTCACATGTGCCCCCCCAACATGGTACACTGCTCCACCTGCAGCATGCAGGGCTGAGCTCTTGAAACGCACACAGAAAGGCTTAAATTACATCAAAAGGAAGGTTTCTGAGATTTACTTACATGAAACAAATTCCTCCTCCACAACGTCAAGTTTGGCTTTTGTATGGTCAATTCATGTGCTCTGTTTGAGCAAATACAACGTACATAAAATTTATAACTAACTGCATTTTTATACAGAAATTTAGCACACTCCAGGCAGCCCTTTTCCTCCTGCACTAGATCCCAGCTCTAGCTCCGATCTACACTTGCCTGCGATCGTCAGTCCCCTGCAGCTGGGCGAGCTCACAGCTGTCTGTGCTCAGTCACACTGGGCAGCGACTTCAGGTTCCATTCCCTGGGTGCCGGCAGGGATCCAGGACTGGCTGCGGGAAGCTCAGCTCCCCTCCTCGCACGGGCGGGCGGGCAGGCGGCTCACAAGCCCCGCAGCGTTGCTTTCTATGATTTTGCTCTCTACTTGCCAACCCTGTAATTGTAATGCTGTAGCTGCGGTCCCTCCCACCTTGGCAGGCTGAGTCTCCTCCATTGTGTATGTGCAGGTATTTTATGCAAGACATAACTATTCCTGTTCCTGTCGGCTGCGGCAAGCACACACAAGATTAACTGCCTCGCGGGACACACAGCTGCACCCCAAGTACCTACCCAACTGTCCATGCGAAGAGCAGGATAACGACTGTAGGTACTCGTTACACTAATGAGAAGTAAAGCAGAGGTGGTTTACTGAGGAGTTTACTGAGTTCTCTGCTCAGTTCTGGATGTGCGAGAGGAGGAAATGGGAAATAAAAGGTAACGTTTATGGAAAGATTCTCATGGGAGCAGAATTTGGAAAGAACGAGCATGTCATTTAGAGAGTAATTGGACGGGGACAAAGCTAAAATAAAGGAATACAGAGAGAAAATACATCAGACGTTTTGTTTCTGATTATTTTTGCATTCTGTCAGAGCACGGGCAGAGCTGATGCACCAAAAGGCCACAGCAGACACACAGCCATAAAGTCCACAGCGAACGGGTGGAAAATTTTCTTCCAAACTTCCAGGCAACAGGTGAATGTAAAGTAAGAAGCCTGCAGCTGCACCGGGTCATTCTGGATTGCTTTCCTTGGTCCTCTTTGAGGGCCAGGAGCAGGGGAAGCAGTTTCCCTCGCAGCAGGCTGCCGGCTGGCCTCCATCGCAGGGCGTCCTGTGCCCTCTCCGGAGGCGTGCGCTGCAGGCGGACCCGCGGGGCTGTGAAGAAATTAATGTGATGAGGTCGAGCAATTGCTACGTGCCCTGGCCCACCCCTCCCGGAGGAAAAGCAGGAGGGATTCACCAACCTCTCGGAGGAGGAAAGGAGCGACAGACAGAAGCAATTTTATTTTGTGTTTGCCTCTGTGGAGCAGCTGGGTGGTGCAGTGTGCTGGTGTACCGGCCTCAGCAGCGCCTCGCCGAGGAGGGGAGCGGAGCCGGCCTGGTGGAAGGGAGGGAGTAAGGGTGACTATTGCTGCCAGGAACTCGTTAACTGAGGGCTTGACAACGCACTGACAAATGAGCACATAAGAAAAAAAAAAAAAAAGAGCTGGGGCCCCAAGGAGCTCAGACATAATCATTCATCTTAAACAAAGATTTGTCTGAATTTCTGTAGGGTGGTGAAATGCTCCTCACCACGGTGAGTTTCAGGGGAAAACCAGCCACGTAACCACTCGAATGCCTCCATGGCCCACTTTTTCACCAACGCATCTGTTGTGTTCTTGTGGGCAGCACAAACCTGCACTGCAGCTGCACGTCCTTCCACGCCAATGTTCATTTTTCCCCAATAAATATTCAATATCCACTATAAAGCCATGCACATAGAAACACAAAGTGCCAACATTTGACTCGGAGTAGAATGTAGCTTTTAGTAGATAAATCCTCCTACCTATTAAGAGGAATAATGGATATATGAATAAATAAAACCTTAAAGCCAGTGAACACACCTGCAAGAGGCCATCGCAGCTTAGTAAGGACAATTTACTTTTCTTTACACCACTTTTAAAGGTGTGACAATGCTTTGGCACGGCAGGATTACCTGACTGCAGTGACAGGTCCCCGTGTGCCTGTTGACTGTGACCTTGCAGCTGCCGAGAGCTTATTAGATGAAGAGAGTCACCTCTGGACAATAATTGGCAGCAGACACAATGCTGACAAAGCCTGACTTACTTGCCCACAGTAGCTCCACAAAGAAAGCTGGATTTGCAAGCCAGTGCCCCACATGCTGCTTGCCTTCAGCTCGCTCCGTGCACCAACAGAGCCGTGTGCCGGTGTCCTGGGAGCGGAGCGTGGCCCAGCACAGAGCCTGTGTGGGATATAAGAAAACTTAAAAGCTCAAGTGGACTTAAAAGCTAGTCCACCCAAAATACCTGACACGAGGTGACCGACTTTGAAGGCGCCATGGTATCCTTTTAGGTTCGTCAGCTCTTGCCAAGAGTTCGGTGGCAGCTTGGCACCCCTTGCTCTCGTCATCCCCCTGCCTGCCCAGGGCGCTGCCGCAGTTCAGTACCCCCAGCCTGGGCTGGGAGGGTTTGAACATGCCCATCAAACTCCACCCCAGCCCCCCTGGTCCCGTCATCCCCTCCCCGAGACAGGCCTCACCTCGAGGTATTTAACCCGGAGTCGTTTTTGCGTTACCTTCTTTTTAAAGGCCATTCGGCACCATGTTCCGTAGTGCAACATGCAGTTTAATACAGCAGTAAACTAAGCAGGAATGTTTTTTTTTTTTTTCATTTGGGCTTTTCCACTTCTCTTTATATCACTCAAGAAACTGCATAAAAGTTTCCCATTTCTAAGAATAGCAAAATTAAGGTAGTAAGTTGTCAATTTATTTGTCTCTTAGCCGTTATCAGTATCAGACTGTCTGCCAAGAGGAACAAGCCGCCTGCAGAACACGTGCCAGCACCCGTCGCTCAGAGCAGCGCCCATTTCACATCTCTCTGGGAATCCCCGACCGGCGCGAAGGCATCCCGGGATTTCAGGAGCAGCCGCCACCCTGCAGATTTGCACCGGGTTGTTTTTCCGCCTCCTTTCGAGCCCCCTCGCAGCCGGCGTGGCGACGCGGCCCTGCGGCAGGCGTGGGGCTGCACAGCAGCCGCTCTATTTCAGATAATCCTTCACCCCAGCACTCATCAATAACTGCTAACCTACTCCCTGAAAGACACAGATCAATTGACAGATTATTATAACCCCTTAAAATATTAATGCCCTATCAGGGAGACAATTTCACTGGGCCTGGAGATTCTTCCTTTATTAGAAATTATGCCCCAGCCTTAAATAAATTAACTCAATAAATGTCTTACCATGAATACAAATTCCTGCTTAGGGCTTGCAAATAAAATGATTTAGAGCTGTTCTCCGAGGAAAGATGAGGTGTTTAAACTTGCAAAAGAGGAATTTGTTTTAAATGGACTTATTTTTAAAAAAAACCCCAAAACTGAAGGCATCCGTTTGGGAAGGGAGGGGGAAATCTTTATAAAATGAAGTTGTTACATTTTCTTACACTTGGCCGCGTGGTTTCAACTCTGCAAATATACGGTTCTGGGGCTGAGCCCACACCAGCCTTGGGCAGGGGCTGCCGGGCAGCAGCAGCCCCCCGTCCCTGCGGGGCACAGAGCGAAGGACAGGCGGAGGGGTGGGCTGGGGTCCTGTGTGGCTCCCAGAAACCACATCTGGATGCCCGAGGTGGGAGGGAGCCACGCTGCCGTTGCCTCCCGGTTGAATTTTAGCACAAAGCAGCTCTTTTTGCCAGACTGGACGGGGCTTGGAGCAACCCGGGCTAGTGGAAGACGTCCCTGCCCACGGCAGGGGGGTGGAACCAGACAGTCTTCAAAGTCCCTCTTCCAACCCAAACCATTCCGTGATGTACCTCGCTTCCTGCAGCCATGACCACGTCCTGCCGGCACCGGGAGAGCGCCTGGACTCTCCAGCACTGGAAGCTGAGCCAGAACCACCAGCGGCGCAGCGGCTGCCAACCTGGAGTGCAAAACTTCACCGCAGAGAGCAGCAACGCAGCAGCACCTGTGCTGGGGAGAAGCCGCGAGCTGCTCCCAGGGCAGGGGGTGCAGCAGCAGCCTTTCAAACCTGAAAAACTGCTTTTGTGCCATCGCTGGCTCCGTTGGCCGTTACTTACTGAGGGTTAGGGGACACGGGCAATGTTTAGTGCAAGTGTCTCTAGCACTGAGAATAGAAGGCAGGCCGGACACCACTGTGCCACTGCTTTCTCACCCGGCCTCCGGTCACCCGAGCTTCACCAAGACCAGATCACATAAAAACCACACGGCTTGACGTGGCACTGGGTCGGTCAGCAGGAGTCGTGCCACCTGCGACCCACTGTCTTCTACTTATGCCCACCCCAAAGACCCCGCAGTTCACAGGGTGTCCGTTAATAAAGCTTCAGCCTTAGCAGGTGTTTGTGATTTCAACAAAACATAAGCATGCACCAGCCCACGAATCATCCCAAGCCTCCTGTCACAGCGTTTGCCCTCTTCCTATCGATGAATCGACTGCAGCAACAGGAAAGCCACACTGTCAGATTTAATTAAAGCTGTATTTCACACCAAAGGCCCCTGATGTTTCAAGAAGAGTATCACAGCGCTGCACCCTTTAACGAATCTCTGAGCTGGCAAGACAAACGCAGCACCTCAGCAGAGTAATACCCTGGCTGTCCGTTGTGCAAACTCCCGCTGTTTGCATTTTTGGCCATGGTTTTTTTGGAGAAATTACACACACACACACACAGAGCCTCTTCTGTGCACTATCGTACTGCTACCGATGCATCCCTTGAGGAAGGGATTTTCGCAGGTGAGCAGAGCCGGGTTTGCTCTACCCTGTGCTGTCCTTAAGGACAGCCCTGGGCAGGGAGGCTGACACAGGAGACGTGCAGGTGGCACCCCATGGCTCGGACAT
Source organism: Chionis minor (assembly GCA_013398295.1). NCBI lineage: Eukaryota > Metazoa > Chordata > Aves > Charadriiformes > Chionidae > Chionis > Chionis minor. Next base: position 895,479 of record VZSF01008493.1, on the reverse strand, counting down.
CTGCCTGGGAGCAGCTGCCGGATGTCACTGCCTGCCCACAGGACGTCCAGAGCCGCCTCCACACAGCAAAGAGTCAGACCTAGAGACCACCACGCCAGCGCGCCCCAAGGGATGTACCCTAGCTCAAAACAGTGTGTAGACACGTGCATTCCTGCAACGGTGCAGGCAAATGGATGCCTTCTGCAGGCAATAATCAACGAGGAAGATAAAGTCTCTGTCTTTTCTCTGTGCTCAAGTATGGATTTGATGAGATTTTAATTTTTAGTAACCAAAGCACTGTTTGCTGGTTAAGAGCTCACAGGACTTCCTTGGTCCTGGCTTAAGAAGATTAGAGCGTGCCTTGGAAATGGATGGAATGTTTCCAGTTCTTACTTTTCAGTTGGTACATACACAAACAGTTCCCTCCCAAACTGCAAGATAAACGTAAATGACACATCAGGGTGAAAAAAAATCACCACACTGATTCCACTGGACTGAATGAGAAAGGCTTGTAAAAGAGACCACAGATTCAACTTACTTGTTTTGCCTTAGAGAAAAATACCATTAAAAGCCACTCAGAGACACAAATGCAGGGAATTTTACAGGCGGATCAGGGAGACTGCCTTGGCAGCAGCCTTCTCCTTGGCGTCTCCTCTTCCTTGCGACTTTACACTCCTACCTGTGCACTCCCAGCTGACGCAGCGGTGAGCGGTTGGGCTGGTGGCACGAAACGCCCCCCAGCAGGAATGCTGGCGGATGTGCTGCAACTTTGAATTGCAGCATCTGAGTTTGCCTCTCAGCGCCCTTGAGGGCTGGGATAAGCTTACACACACGAGAAACGGAGAGGAAGGGAGCATGCAGGCAGGGAGAGGGGGCGCAGCCTGCATGGGGGTGGGGGAGATGCAGCCGCCCCTCTGCTCTCCTCCCACCCTCACCAAGCCCCCACACCCCCCGGGCTGGGAGCCCACTGCTGTGTCTGTGCTACCACTGGGCTCTCAGGCACCCAGCGGCACCTGTGGGCACCACTTCCCGACCTCTGCTCCCAGGTCAGCAACGTCCCACCTGCCTCAGTTTCCCCACCGCCCTCACACTCAGCAGTCACACGCAGCCAACGCGGGACACGCCACGTGCTGGCCCCATCCTCGGGCAGCCCATGCAGACACCGCCATCTGCCAGCACAGGGCTCCGTTACACTTAGGGCCACTTAGCACTTAAGATCACGGAAAAGTCTATCTGGGCAGTCAATGTGTTTCAGAGCAATTTGGCAAAAAGTGAGGTTAGAGCAGCGACTCCCCAGCTCTGCGCAGCACGTTGCGTGTCGGAGTGTGGCAGGCGGGTGGCCACCCACTCCGAGCCCCTGCTGCCACCTCCCTCCTGTCCCCAGCACCTGTGGCTTCCCGCTCTGTCTCCAGCCGCCGGCCAGGCTCCGCTCTGCCGCCGTGCAGCCAGCGATGGTCCTCGCTGAGGCCGGCTGATGCTTTGGGAGATTATTCCTTAATAGGCTGATGTCTGTGTGAGCGAAGGACCGAGGAAGGGAGGAATACATTATCAGCTCTGATCTGGCATTACAGTGCGCTCGCTGCTTTGGTTCTGCCTCCCAAAAGCAGAACTAATTGCCAGGCTAGAAAATGCAGATAAATCAATCAGCTCATACCCCATTTATTTTCTGTAGCTATGCGTTGGGCTCCCGGCAGCTTAAAACAGCAGTGACACCCTCTGTTGCTACAAGGAGAGCTAAAGGTCGGGTCCGTGACAAAGACTACCTGCAGAAAGGAGTGGTTGTCCAGCGTGCAGGCAGAGCAAGGTGGTGGCACAGGTACAGCGGCGACCTGGAGCCAAACACCATCACACCAGCAGTATTTCTGCCCCATTTCAGCGTTTAAAGTGATTGTCAGTCCAGGTCCATTGCAAAACTTACCTTTAACAGCTTTTCTAAAAGAAACGCCTGAAAGATAGGAAAGAAAGAGGAGGCAGAAAACTGATATTGTGGGAAAAGAAATGTCATTTTCTACTGTAGATTTATTTACAGCAAACTCTGCGACTTGACGACGGTGTCTACAGCAACAAAGAAAATAAAACACTCAGTCATTACCAGGATGCTCTTTTTGGGTGAAATGATAAAGCAAACACAAACCTCAAAGCAGACTCCTCAGTCTGCACAGGAACCACGTTCTGCTCTGCGCTTTCCCACCCAGGGTTCCGGTCCCTGGCTGCAACGCCAGTCAGCCATGACCATCAGCTGAGCCCTTTTGCCACGGAATGTGTAAATCCAGGTAGTGACCCTTTCTTCCCACTTTCCTCTGTTTCACCACATGTCTGATGTGAGCAGAGCTGGACAGACCAACACCCTCATCGCCCCGGCTCCTGTCCCTACATCACCTCTGCTCTGCGGTTTCCTCCTGCGCTAGGAAAGGGACTTTCACATAGGAGGTACCTACCACAGCTCAGAAAACCAAAGGTCTGAGAGATATAATTAGTGTGGCTATATTTTTTCTTATTAATTACATGGCAGATCCAACCCAGCAATTTTTTTCTCCCCACCTTTAATGTGTTCTTAATTGATTAACTGGAAAACAAGCAAACAAACAGCCCTTTTCTCCCTGTGTCTGAAACGCAATTCTGCCCTCCCAGGGCACCCGCTGCCCTGTCCTGGCCCTCGCAGCACTGTGTCCCTCCACACCATCCCATCCCATCCCATCCCCGAGGCACGGGCGCACACTGCACCCCAACACACGGTGGCGCAGAGACACCCTCCAGGAAAAACAATGGCGTAAAGAGGGACGCGAGCTGCTGAGCGATGTCAGAGGTCAGAGCGAACCTCCGTGTTACTCTGGAAAATTCCATCATTGCTCCATGCCTCAGCTACCCATGTGAAAAACTGAGGTAATCGCTGTTTGCACTGTCTCCTAGGCACGTCGAAAGACAAAGACTCATGGCAACATACTTTTCTGTTGATCGTTTCTTATTTTGACTCAGTCACCAGGATTTGTTGTTCTTTTCTCCGGCAAACTGAGGGGTCCCATCCAGCCTCTGCGTGAGTCCAGGCTGCCTGCAGACACTGCCCCCAGCAGCACGGCATCCTACTCCGGAACGGAATTTATGCATCACGGGAGCAATAGGTGATATTTTACCCTTTATCCAGTATTTATAACCCTTGTAATGTGTGAACGCTTTATGAACTGCCAATGAATGGAGACACAGGGCGCAGGGGAACCAGGCTGTGGGACGGCTGCCCAGCAGCATGGTTTCCTCAGCCGACGTGTCTGCAAGAGCTGCCAAATACGCCTGGACAGCCGTGAGCCAACCTCAGAGCAGCCTGGTGTCCAGCACCCTGCAAAACCTTACCCAACGCTGTAAATTATTCGTGGCCAGGCAGCTATTTGCTGTAAAACACATTTCAGGTGCCAGCTGCTCTTGGAAGAAACAAGCAATCCTAACAACAAATTCACTAACACCAATACTGTCTTGTCTTAACAGGCCTAAGGTGCCAATACCGCTGATACTCGAACCAAAAAACCCCATTTCAAGTAGGAACAAAAATCCTGGACTGCTACCAGGCATGGTTTTTTCCAATCTGAAACCTCATTTAATTATTTCCATTATGATGCTGCCCGTTATAACCTGAAAACATTATTTTATCTACGTACGCATCAGCACCCAGTGTTCATGCCTAGATTCCCATACAGCTTTCTAACTTTGCTTTAAAATAAAGAATACACTTTAAAAGTAAAAAAAGGTCGGTGTAACCTCTTGTCAGATCAAAGAATGAGTTTGGGAACAGACAATTAATTGGACACTCAGTTTCAAGTGCACAACACTTTGTTATTATCTCAGATTAAGGCACAGTTGTTGTTTCATCTTTGGCCAAAACTCTTACCTGATATGATGTAATTCCTTTCTGCTCCCTAACTTATTAAATACATATTTCATCCATATAAGTGACTTCTGCTGTCAAAAGCTGGGCAGATATTTTAACTAGCAGTAGATTAGGATCTATTGCAGAGTATTGCTTATTTTTATGTTAGGGGGATGAAATACACTCTGAGACAGCAAATCAGACCAAGATGTACTTATTAGACAAGCTGCAGTAAGTACTAGGTTCTGTTTTCGTGTTCATGAGAAGGAAAGTTACCTCCATTGGTACTCCATGTTTTTTGGAACTGTTCTGAACACCATAAAGCCAGCTTAATTAAATTTTTTTTTTTTTAAGTTAAGAACTTTCCCCCTGAAGGACCTTAGTCTATATTGTTTTCTTTCAAGGGGGAGACTGGGTGTGAAATATTTTTAAGGGAAAAAAAACCCAAGTGCCAAAATACTTGGATGAACACTTTAAATTGCTACATGAATGCTTTATACTTCTCCCCAAAGGAGATGGCGCTTACTAGCGCGATTCATCCCTGCTGAGACACAGTAGCGCCTCCACTGGAGCAGCCGGAAAGCCTCCGGGAGGCGAGGATGCAGCAGGGACCATTCAGCACCTCCCCGCATCTCCTGAAGCACTGCAGCAATGTACCCAATTCAAAGTCTTTTGGGTTTTCATTTTGTCCCAAAAACCACGGAGAGCTGGTATGGACATACTCCAGCGTTCTGCTTCTGAAGTGGCTGCACGTTGGTTACAGGAAGACACTTTACATTATTATTTCTGCTACTCAAGAATAATAATTCTTGCTTTGTGTTATTTTTGAGCTGAGGAGTTCTGGACAGTGGAAGACATTAGGTTCACATTATCCACATGGGGTACGAAAGCAGCAATGCGTGCTGGCAGCAGATGAGTGAGAGACAGCAGGTAAACGTCTTACCTGAAGCTTGTGCCCTCCGCTACTCGCCGAATCCATCCCACGCTGTGCACTCGAGCGGAGCTCCAGCACAGCAGGCACAGGAACTGCTCCCGGGCAAAAAGGCATTCAGGTACACTCTTGTCAGCTGCGTCGGGCCCAGGTGTGCGCACGTTCCGTATCGCCACTGGAAAAGACATCTCCGAAAAGCTTACTCATAGAGCACTGCAGTATTTTCAAAGATTAATTGCCCAGAAACAAGCATTTTCTGCTTTTGGGTGAAACAAAATGAGGTGGAAAAATCACCTTAAGTTTCGCGTGGGTTTAGCTTTATATTTAGCTTATAAAACAGTAGTGGTAGTTTTGCCACCAGAAAGACAGCTCTTGTTACCTGCAACAGGTTGAGGCACAACAGTCTTAAAAATGCCTCAGCAATAGGCAACGCAGTGCAGAAACATACTTTATGTTTAAAAATAGTCTCAACCATTGTTAGAAAGGATTAAGCAATGTTTTTTTCCTTTATCAGCACAACTGAGCAATGCGGTCAGAGTAAAAGGGTAACTGTTGCTACTCTGTGAATGAGGAAATACTGTTTTATCTAATTTACTGCAGCCTGAGATGAACATTAACTCAGCGTTGAATTATGTTGGCATGTAAAATAGCCCGAACAAAAACATTGCTGGGCTTTCTTTTGAGGGCATGAACTTAAGAGGTCATCAAAACTGAGTTTGAATGGTATCACAACACACACCTTTCGTTTTATTGAAGTATTCACCAAAATGTTTACCTTTGGAGTAGATTATTTTGAGCACTGTGGAAAGAAGGAAAAGGAGAGAAATTTCATATGGTGGAGGTTTCCCAAAGGACTATGTAAGTATTTTAAAGGGATAAAAAGAAATAATTGCAGACTTACCTTCAGTTTTGCATTTCAAAAGACAAAGAAAAGCTCTTAACACAGTTCAGTACGTGCTACCTGCAGAGTTCCTGCCCCTTCTGCGTGTGACGGAGCTGGTGTTGGTTTCCCACGTGCTCAGGGTCGGTGACAGATCGATGCTCCTTTCACACCAGGGGTAAAGTAGGTTTCAGGTCACTCCTTATCAGGGTCATTCTTGATCTTTAAAATGCGTCAGGGACATACATACCTGTCCACCAGGGAACACGCACATCAAACCAAAAGGGAAATTACAAAAAGGAAGCAGAAATCTGACATTTTTGCTCGAGTGATTATTCAAAGTTTATGTTTGTTACAGTATAAAGCACCTCCAGCCCTGGCACAGATAAAAAGACAATTCCCGTTACCCAAAAATCATTGAAACACTTGTGAGCAGATGGGGAGGGTGACTTTTGGTAGGACACTGATGACTATCGGATAGAGGGAAAAGGTCTGGTGTCCTTAAAGGCCCTATAGCCTGTTTACTGCTACAGCTACGGTCACGTCAGATCATCACACACCTCTGAAGAAGTTACGTGGCATCCAGAAAATTACTGACCAGTATGTCCCCACAGGACCATTGGTACCCAGTGCCCTGGCAGAGTCCCAGTACAATTATCAGAGGGAATTTGCTGATTTTAGGGCCTATGCACTACACCAGAAGGGACATTGCTAAGAGGAGGAATAAAACTGACATTATCACTCATGCAATTATTGACAATTTATTTCTGTTGCCACACTAAAGTAGTTCCCACTCAAATAAAAATGGCTAATGAGAGAAGCTACCCCACCACCCCAAAACACGCTGTGCAGTTTCTGTTTCAGCCTGGCAACCCCAGTGAACTGTCGTGCAGAGCTGCTGGGTTGCATCACAGGGTACGAACAACAGAGTGACAGCGGTGTCCCCAGCCGCTCCCGCCAGCGCCTCAGGTGCCACCCTGGCTCAGGTTAGCTGGCTCTCTAGAAGTCTCGTCTGCTAAAAGCACTTTGGGGAAATTAATAGCTACTTTGGGAATGCTGCACGCTCTTCCTTGTAATGTTGCACAAAGCACAGTCTTGAGACAGAAACCTGATGGCATGTCACATTTGCAAGGGAAAATTTAACTCTAATAAAGATTAATACATGGGGACTCACCACAACATTTTTTCTAATTGCTTTTCATTAACATTCTCAGCAACCTTGAACAAACACCACGGCCTTTTGTTTTCTGTTTGCCAGCCAGGGAACGTATGAGGCATAGACACTTCTTGCTCTGCAGGAGCAAAACATTTTGAATATCTCAGTACAGGAGTCTATAGTGCAAACTATTTGATCCCCAAATGTCTTCAAACAGCCTCTGCCTCAAGGAAAAAATCTATTTTGCAAAGTAAAAGTAATGCAGTGTGAATTACTTGTGGGTGAAACAAGAAGAAAAATTATCCTTTCTCCTCTGTGAACACCCTCCTGCGCTAGAGCCATCTGCACAGCAGTCCAGGAGCTGCTGCCTGGGACTCTGCAGTGGGGTCAGCCTTGTGCTCCACAAGCACATCATCTCACCTGGCTCCTCCCCAGCCAACTCGGCTCACTGCAGTTTCTCTGAGGCCCCTCGAAGATACTTTTCAGGATATGGGACTTCCTCAGGGAACAGGCAGAGGGTATAGTGCATTTGCGACAAAGAAAATAATAGTACGTAGAAATGAAGGAACTCGTAAAAAACCAAATGGATTTACGGTCCGATTCTTATGTTGTTAAATCAGTTCCCTACAACTTTCCAGCAAAAGCCTTACCATTTCTTCTTATTCTGGTTTGCTTTCACACTTCAGATCCTCCCTCATCCATTGCTCAAAAAGCTAAAATACATTTTCAGAGCTGCCCAAGAGCCCTTACTCATGACCAAAGACACCAGAGCACTGCACTGTTCCTTCAACTGACTATCAAACCCCAACAATATCCCAAAATATCCCTGAATATTGGGTACCTCCGCTGTAGATACCAGACGGCTGTTCTGTAAATGCAACATGAGCAGTGCAAATAAAGGAGCCTTTGAAGGTTGCTTTATTTTAATGAAAGACATTTTGGTGTTAAGAGAAAAACATTTTACTGGGAATTTCAGACTCTACTTACAGGTGTGGTGGTATTTCCTGGAGCATGTGGTGACTATAAGATCCCTGCTCCAGGCAGGGAGTGGGGGAGAGCTCACAGGTGCCTCAAGCCATGGGATGGGCACAGCCTATTCCCCATGGAGGTCTCGGACCATTTGCTTGTTTCTGTGTCAATACCCCAACATCTGCTGGCCAGCAGTCTCCTGAGTTAACTCCTGATCTTCCATGTGCTGTGGGGGGAAGCTGAGGGTTTGGGAGGGCTGCAGCACTGCCTCTTGTTGAAAACAAGGAAGAAACTCGCACAGCCAGGGCCCAGGTGCCCATATCTCAGTGCACTAAAAATACCTCGAGAGCAAAACGATAGAAGACCAGCCAAACAACACCTATTGCTCCTCTCTTTGCCCAGTGCAAAAAAAGGCAAAGGAGAAAAATCCCAGCATGGGGAACAAGTTTGACCAGCTTTGTCACATTTTTGTGCTCTCTCTGGTCTCCAACACAGACCCAGGCAGGGTTTTGTCTATCCCTTCCCAGACTCTGTCAGTACCACACGGCACCCCGGTCCCTTCCCTGAGGGAGCTCTAGCCCACTGCCTTCAGCTTTCTCCAAATCCCTACTACAGGGCACCTTCTTACTCCATGGACTTGTCCTTGGAGGGAAGGAATAGCTAATGCACAAGGACTCATCCAGTGTGTGGAAGACGGGCTTAGTTCCTGGCTCTGTAAAAACTATCTCAGCACTCATATGGCTTTTCTCAGCTCCTACAAACACGGGTGTAAGGCAGCACCTCCCAGCCTCACTGGGAGCTCTGGACAGACACATAGGAGATGACAAGGTGTTCAGATACTGTCAACGTAAAAGTCAAACAAGTGTCATAAGTACCGTAACAAACCCCAGATAACGCTACAGTAAAGGAACAGTACTTCTCTCCTTGTCCACTACATTTCTGATCATGGCTTTTACTGTATTGCTAATTACCTGGAGGTAATGCCCCATTCCTGGAGGTGTTCAAGGCCAGGTTGGACGGGGCTTGGAGAAGCCTGGTCTACTGGGAGGTGTCCCTGCCCAGGGCAGGGGGGTGGGACTAGACGATCTTTAAGGTCCCTTTTAACCCAAAACATTCTACGATTCTACCTACAGGTCTCTGCAAGGCCACACTGATTTCTGCAATAATCTTTTTTTTTGCCCTGCTGGGCAGGACTGTTAAAACCCTGGAATGCACCCTTCTACACAGGCCGTAATGGGATTTCTGTTCCAAATGGGGATTAAACATGCTCTCAGAAACGTGAATTTTCAAGTTCTGAAATTCTGCTTTTGTACTTTGAAGCTGTCAATATCTAGACCGTATTTTCCTGGTTTTGTATTCTTACGTGTTACTTTACGGAATGCACTAAATATTCACTGCTACAAGTAAGACATAAACTAAAAGCTTAAATATTCTGCTGATTTTAATTTATTGCTAAAATCACTGCAAGACATTGCTCTGATTGAAAGCTCTTACCTTCTTTTCATTCTCTTGTTTGCTTGTGCCCAGCTGTTCCATTTGAATACAAAAGGAGAATGATCTAGAAAACAGTTCAATAACTTGTTTGTAGCAGATATCCTTAAAGATTGTAGCATTACAATATCATGGCTTAGTGCAAAACAGAACAAATATAAGGCAAATTAACTACTTTAAGATAAATTTTAAAAAATCTTACACAAAAATTGAGAACAACTTAGAGGTATTTTTGCAGCTCAGTTTGTCATAGAAACACATAGATTTTTCCAGAGAGGTTTACTCATTATCAATTACAGCACAGACAGGTCTTCTGTCCTGTCCGTGCAATGCTCACCCACCAAAAATTCATACTATTTTTCTTAAATACAACTGCTTGATAACATAATTGCAAATGGTTTTCCACAACAGCTTGTGCTGTGCAAAGGAAACATAAGTCTTGTACTTCATGTTCTGAGTTCTCTAAAATTTAGTCTATGTGTTCAGACAGAAAACTACCCCCTTGTATACTTGCATTGTTATATATTTTCAATTTATATTGATTTATAAGTAAATCAATAAAGTAATTAGAACCAAAAAGGTTGGATGAGTTTCTGTGACAATGTCAAAGTCTATCTAACCCTGGGAGTGTAAAAAAATCAATCTTTGATTTTTTTCTTTAAAAAAAAAAAAAAATCAACGTTTTCCAATAACTTATTATCCTTCTGGAAAGTTCTGGGTCAGCACTAACTTTTCATGGAGATTTTAACAAAAGAGTTCACTGCATGTTACTAATAACAGTTCCTTCACCTTCATCCTTTACAACATCAGCATACGCGCTCCTTGGCTTTCCCCACAAACATAAAGGTGTGTGTAAAAATACATACTCTGAAAAAACCAGGACAGCAGCAATGCGGCTTCATCACTCTCATGCCCCCTTCAGTGAGTGGCCGAGGAACCGGAGATGTGGCATTGGTTTTGGAGACAGTGGGGACGTGCTCACAAGCAAGCCTGGGGAGTAGGGAAGGGTGGTCACAGGGTTTCTCGAGGAGTGTCCAGGCCCACCAGAACAGCCTCATTCTTACATTTTTTTAATCTGGGTTCCTGGCTCTAGGTGAGGGTAGTAACCATCGGGCTGATTTTCTCCTGCAGCTAGACTTCAGGTCAGAACTGACGCCTACAAGCAAAACATCGCTTTGCTGTGCTGCAGCCCTGTCCCCATTCCCCATTTCATAGGAGCTGGCTGCAGTTGCAAATCCCACAAGAAATAACTTTAAAAGCATCCCAGGTTTTTAAAGGAAACACTCCCCTCTCCCCACTACCAGCAGCACTGCCAGCCCGTTGCAGAAGCCCTTGTCCTTAATTAAGAGCACAGATTACCCTGGTACCACCTTGGCTCTTCCGCGGGCCTCTGCGCGCAGCATGGAGAGCTGCCCACGCTGGCCAAACACAACTCCAGGGACAGGGCAGCAGATAAGTTCCCAGGATTTCACAATCAAGTATGGAAACTTGCTCTGTGCTGCAGGAGGTGCCTTCCCCTTGGGGGAGTTTCCAGCCAGAGCCCCACAGTGATGGAGTCCCTACAATAACAGAGAAAGACACACTTTTCAAGATAAAAAGGAAAATTTTAAACAAAACAGGCTGGAAATAACCACATCCACTGAGGGTCTGGAGATCCTCAATTCATTTTCCACCTCCTGGAGGGCGAGTGGGACGCGTCTCCTGTTTGCCAAGAACCAGCCTTTCCTGGCAAGGCAGTAGGGGCAGGTCTATTGCCAGCTCCCCAGTCAAAGAGAACAGGCAGCTCCAACATGGTACACACCTGATGTGCCTAAAGAACACAACATTCTGCTTCAGTTCCTTTTCTGCGAATTAGAAGCAATTACTTCCCCCTAGATTCTGTTCATCAAAGTTCACCTTCCCTACTCTTTGATATACCTGCATTTTAGACATATCTTTAATGACCACATTTAAAAAAAAGCATTATGTGCCCTTGTAACTTTAACTAGTTCTCAAAGCCAGCTGTTGAAGATGTTTATGCCTGAAAGCGGTTAAGCCAGCACTGTGTGACACCTGGCATCTCCTGCCCCTCAGACAATAAAACACGATCCACGCTGGAGCTGGCTGGCTCGCCGGGAGGGATCTCAGTGACATCTAGCGTTCCCTGCCGCAGCCCAGCAGGCAGCGCACCCCACCGCACACAGCCCCCTTGCTGCCACGTCAGATCCCATCCTTCCAAAGTCCAGACATCTATTTATTGGCTGTGTAAACACAAGTTATTTAAGCAAGCGGGGTAAATTATGATGCCGGTAATTTTTACAGAAACCAAATCTATTCTACTAGCTAAGAGACCGTGCGAGGGGTAATTGCCACTGGCAGGGCACCTAACGTGTTAATTCTGAAAGGGCAAGGATCCTTACTGGGATAGCTCCTGTTAGCTAACCTGACACCAGGGTCTGTGCTACGATGAGATACAAGCAAATACAAAAAAAGCAGCAGTATAATTAAGAGCAAACAGAAGGCTGCTCAGTCCCACTGAATTATTATTCTTTGTTTTCCCAATCTCAAATCAGAGTAGTACACACATACAAAGATATGATTTGTTAGAGGTGAATGCAGGTGAAGGATCTAGACCTTTTATGCACATACATATTTATCTTAACCTCACCTTTTTCTGCTTTAAAGTATTTGAGAGCTATCCCACAGCCGGGTTACTTCAGGGGCTGAAAATGTGGCCGACTCTTCTTAGAGAGCAGTTGGTGTATCTGACCAGGAGAGCCCCGTGGGGAGAAGACAGTGCCTGGCCCCCTCCAGCTAAACCGCCCTAACGCAAACTCCTGACTTGCAAGACACACACTTTTGGGACAGAATTCAGAGAGAGAAACTGCCGCTGGAAACCTGTACGTGCCTACCTGTGCTGTGCAAATGGGGGTGACGGTCACTTGGACACATAAGGATGCGTGACCTCAGCTGGCCTCAACGCCGTCAGCTAGAGACGAGCAAATATCGGCGTTCAGCTGACACCCAATTTCACTGTACGTACTACACGGGTGGTTCATCAAGGCACATCTACCCTTGACTGGCTGTAGTGGTTGATAGCCTCCCACGTTAACTTAATGACTTAAATACATGGAGGATTTAATATCACTTTTACCAATACCTTGCCAATTTGTTTTTACTTTAACTGCATTTTATTCTTTAACCTTTCATTAGCGTCACACAGGCAATTAGCAGCTGTGTCTTTAAAGTTGTCTGATTATTTCTGTTTATTTTTAATAACATTTATTTATAAAGACTTTCTTAGTTATTCCTTTCATTTGGCCTAAATGACTGAAGATCATGCTGATTTGAGTGACCTCATCCCCTGGCCTCATTCATATCCTCTATACTTGTCTGCCATCACCAGTTTGAATTTGCATCACAAAGGCAAATAAGTTTAAATAATTCTGACCAGAGGGGCTGCAGCAAAGGAGATAATGCAGGATGGAAGGCAGAAAGTTAACAATCTGCCCTCTTCCCAGAGGGATCGCTTAGCTCCACTTGGGCTTGGACCTCTCAGAATTGATCTCAGATACTTGCCTTTAGAGGCTATGACAATCTGAGATTTGAAGAAATTTGTTAAATTAAATCTACATTGTAGAATAACAGATACCTGTTATCCCACAGCACTCCCAGTCATGTTCCACTCTAGTATGATACAAACCTCACTTTCACCAGAATGCTGCATGGTTTCTCCGTGTTTCTCTGTCTCAGGTGCATCTTCCGGCCCCAAACGTAAGCAGAGGAGGTACCTGCTAACATCTACTTGCGCAGAGAAGTAGATCTTCATGCGCCAACATGTCCAGGTCTCTTCTCGTTAGAGCTTTGTTGGACCTGCAAAGATAAGCAAAGATTACAAAACTAATCTCAAATTAAGAAAAAGCTATTATTGCATTCAAAAGTAACCATTTTCACACACCGAGTTGCAGCACGTGCCTCCGTTTCACCCTACTGTGCTCAGGGGACATTCCCAGAGATGCTGTGGGGACCGTCCTCATTGCCAGCGTGTACCTGTCCTCTTCCCCACTGTCCCCTCAAACCAGCAGATGCCATGCCCCGGACCACACAGGCAGCAGGATGGGATGCTCAGCCAGCAGTGGTGGTGGGATGAGAATAAAATCCGAGGTCTCTAATGTCTCACAGAAGTAACTAAGACTTTGTACAGCCACTCAAGCAAACCTACCACTGAAAAATGAATAAAGAGCATACGCACGTGCCGGTGAGCCAGAGAACACTTCGCCTAGCAGGAGCTGGGTGCACTTCGGATCTTGTGAGACACGCCAAACAGGCAGCTTCAACACCTTTTGCTTGCAGGGACAGCCAAAAGCCAGGTTTGGCATTTTCCACAGGGAATTTCGAAGCAGGCTGGTGCCTCGGTGGCAGAGGTGGCTGTCCCCACACAGCACGCTCCCTGTCTGCGCAGCCACGAGCTGGCCGGGGGGAACGGTCAGCTGGGACACGCGGCCTGGGCAGGCGCTGCACTGAGACCAACACCGTGTTTCACACAGACATCTTTATTTTCACATTTCTGCATGTATGCAAGAGAATGTTCTTTTTCCTGGGATGTGCTGGTAGACATATTATACTCTACAGAATAGAGTTTAGCAATTTTTTTATATATATATATATATATATGTACACACATATATATAGTCTCGCAAAATTTCTTCTGCATTTCTCCATGTGTCAGAATGGATGTTTACAACAAATCAGAGCTAAAGGGACACTGTGAGGTTTTATTTTTCTTATCTCTAAAATAAAAGAATGCTTGCATTTTTCTTCAACTGGATTGCCTGTTCTCCTGGTTATACTTAAGCAAAAATGCTGAAGAGAAAAGACAGGCCTATAAGCTTTCAATTTTTACTGTTCTGAGATACTATCAGTGACGCAAGTAGAACATTTTTGAACTCTTATTTATGCAAGGGCCAGACTATCACTTAGGTGTATGTCACTGCACCAAGTATAAGAGCCCCCCCGAATCAGTGATGCAAATAAATCATTAGCACATAAATGTTATGCTCACAGCACAGTTCAGCAGCTTCACAGCCTCTATGCAGTCAGATATGTGTTTATAAGAGCCTTGCTTTTAAAAAATTCTCTGTACATTTTTAACCTGACAGTGTCCCTTAAGAAAAAAATACATACTGGCTTAAGAAAGGACACCTTCCGACAGATATTTTCTTTTTATTATTAAACCCAACATTTTAAAAATCATTCAACAAAATTTAATACACATTGCCATTGGAGAATAGCATTTGGGAAGCTACTCATTGCTGATCCATTGACATGGCTTTAGTTATCATAAGTTATATTACTTGCATGTTTCCTTAGGTCTTTCATGGAACTTCCATGAAGAAGGAAAGACCGTTACACTGCTGCTACCAACTCATCAGAGGTCACACAGGGACACAAAGATGTTTGTTCTCAACCTGTGTCACAGTCAGGCAATGCCAAAGTTCTGCCCACGGTGCTTGAACCTTAGGCTATCTGTACCTCAGGTTTACAGCTTCACTCGTCATTACTCACTGTATCACAATGTATTCAAAGTAACAGGAAAACAAACATCAACAGTAACAGGCACATTACATTTTTTTTTTGCATTATCATTAATCACATTCCTATTTTTCAACAGATTGTTGCCTAAAATACATGTTAGAAAGGCTTTTTTTAGAAAATGCTGGCATGAAAGTGCAGACTAATGTGTTTAACTAATGAAACAGTCAGACTAATGATTCAGGCGTTATTTAAACATTCACAACTTTGAGGAAATTTGCACAGCTGATAGCACTGAGAGATAGTCTAACTGTTACTTAGAAGCCAGGATAGTAACTACCTTCCACGTCCCGGCAGTAGGATTTCTGATGGTATGAGATTAGAATAGCATACTATGTTTTATTTAGAAAGCTGTAGTAGTAAGTTGTTGCCATAAATATTGCAAGCCCTGTTTATGAGCGGTGGGAGGCTTTGCAAGTTTACAAAGTAACATTCACGGAAAACATAAAAAACAAACCCAAAGACATTTCCATGCAGAGTACGATTCTCTCACAGTCACTGGATCTCCGTCATCCGTTGGCTGGAGCACACGTGCCATGTACGTGTCTGCTGCTCCGTGCAAACCCAGAGGCCTTCTACGCACCAATGCAAACCATCCTCTGGCTGGTATCAGTGGGATCACAGACAAACACAGGGTAACACATAGTTTCACAAAGGCAATGACTCTGCCACAAACAATTATCAGTTAGACCTATGTGAAAATACAACTGCTGTGTGCCACTTTGCCAACCCTCCTATCTCAGCTACAATGGACTTGAAGTGGAGCAGTGAGGTAGCAACCCAGGGCTGAACATCAGGTACGTGCAGGTAGGGTCTGGACTCCTGCAAGCCCAAAAATCAAAGGTAGTTATGCCTTGAGACCAGAATCAGGACCAGTGTGGCTTTCAGCATCTCCCTCTCTGCCTAACGCATCCCCATCATTACTGGGACCTGAAAACTGACGCTGATGAGCAGGTAAGGAGATGCCAAAACTGCAGGGTCACTAATAGCAGCCTGATTTCAGCAATGCATTTAAGCATGTACTGCGAGGAACATCCAAATGTTTGAAGTATGTTGCCGAACCAAGGTCATATTCAACAGAAAGCAGTTACAGCCCCTACGACACCGGAGCCCCTGTGCCACCCACATATAGCACCTTCTGCTAGTGGAGACACAGGAAACATAGCTGAGGCCAAATTCACCACACTAACTCCAAAAATTAACTTAGCTTCAGGGACCACAGTGTCATGCAACTAATAATGTTTTCTTTTGAAAAGGGCACATTCAAAACTTTTCAGGCTGCACGTGCCATCTCACGAGCACATTTGCAGCAACACCGTTAGAGGATAAAGGCACTGTGCTAGCCCAATGCAAATGCCTGTTTTCCATTACCTTGACCACTTTTTCCTCAGCTGAAGTTAACTGGGTAGACTGATAATAGACAGACGCTCTTTTGGTGCGACGAAAAAAGCAGATTATTCATGATATTAAATTCCGTCATTTGCTAAAGCAATTGCAAGAAGAATCAAGAAGGAAGAGCGTAAACATTGTGCCTTATTTCAGCTACAACGGATGTCTTTGTCAAGTGCTTATTAAATAAAAACTAAATAGACAATACTGGACAACTGGAGGATAAGGCTACTCTCACAGCATTGCATCACTCCCGCGACTCGCCGCACATGACTGGAGTTGTTATGCTCTGTGGCATTGCTAGGAAGGAATTAATTAATGGTATTTGTAGGAAAGGCCATGAACAGGATAGACTAGGGCGTCATTCCCGCATACGTGTAACCTCACTCACTTGGATATCAACTTTTGATAAGTGAGAAACTGAAAGGAAT
This sequence comes from Chionis minor, assembly GCA_013398295.1. Taxonomy (NCBI): domain Eukaryota; kingdom Metazoa; phylum Chordata; class Aves; order Charadriiformes; family Chionidae; genus Chionis; species Chionis minor. The sequence continues at coordinate 878,826 of VZSF01008493.1, read as the reverse complement.
CAAGTTAAGACTACATAGAAGTGTATGAAGGAGCACAGTAAAAGGGGAAAATATCCCATCTTGGGAAATTAGCATAGCATTACACTAGTACTGATCAGATCTACTTCTATAATCAGGAATACTTCAATAGATTAAATTTTTATAAAATATAGGGCTACAGAAATGAGGCATTCTATATATTTTATATTATAAAAAGCTTACACTTATGTAATTTTTAAAATATATCTTCACTACTAAGAGTATATTTGTAATATAGTATCTGGTATAATAAAAATATATGCTTACTGAATGGAATCGATGTAGCACTATGGCAGGGACTCTCCTTTCTGTGTGGTCTGAGCAGCTGGAGAAGTTTGCTGTTCCCTCCTTCCCTTCATTTCTCAGCCATTGGCTGCCTGGAGACCGCAACGGCACTCTGGTCTGTTAACTTTCCTAAGTGTCCTCTGCAAAGAAGGCTCTGACATGTTCCTCAGCTGAAAAATAATCCACTGGGCACAAATCCAACCTTGTTGTAAATTCACTACGGGAATTTTACAAGTCATGGAACTGCCCTGTAGGAAAAATTATTTTGCTATAGAAAATGTCAAATTGCCCAAAGGGACACATGGGCCTGGCAGCTAATGAACAGGGCGCTTCGGGGGCACCAAGGTATGTATGTAGAAATGCAGCTGCATCATCTGGGCCCTCTTCTGCACTAAATAAAGCTAGAAAGCTTAAATAGATCCATAAAGTACTTTAATGTAACTTTTAACAGAAAAATGCAAATGTTCAAATGATGAATGAAGGAAGTGCGTGCCAAACTACACCGAAAGGACCATAAGCACATGACCACGGTATTGCTGAGACACACAGTGGAGAATCACTTGGTGTCCCACCACATGCTGGGACTGCGGAAGGTGGCTGGGACCAGAGCAGGTATTCATCTTCCTGTACCTGCCCTTATAAACCTTCCCTGTCTTGCAAGAACTTACCATCATGGAACAGAATTTGTTCTGCAGCTTGAAATTTATATGTGCAACACACGTTTTGCTCCTTCCTGGCTCACCCTGGTGTGAAGATCCTCTAGTTAATGTGTTCAGGAAAAACTCCAACAAACTCAGCGTGGTGGCACCAGTGCATGTGAGAGGAAAAGCAGGATCTCTGCAGAAATGGGAATACTGGCTACACAGGCTGTCTGCTTAATGTCTTAGGTACATTTACTGTTCATTTTTTACAGACTGTCCCAGTAGATTCAACTTTTGTCACAGCAGATTAACGGCAAGGCATCCATAAAACATTTTGCCGTATAGTAGTACTGACTGAGCTTTTCACTTACAATGGATGGCTGAGTAAGCTATCGACATGTGCTATCATATGTAATCAAGCTTGCTAGATTAAAAGTAGGACTTGTGCCTAGCAAACAATGCTGTATATTACTCATTGAACTTTGAGCAGCAGTTCTCTCGTCAGGTTTTATTAAAATATTCACATGCTTCCAAAACGAAACAAAGGTCCACCAATGTCTCTTGGGGAGAAGAGGTGGGATCGGTTGCATTCGGTTGCCATTAGGTTGGGAGACGTCATGCCAAATCCTCACACACTGAACATGGCTGAATTGTAAAAAGCTTTCACCCAAAAAGGAGGTCTTTGTAACACAGAAAGTCTCTGACTCCTCCAGCGCTCACCAGATGTGGTTACATCACGTTCTCAAAGAGCTGTAAGGATCGCATGATATTGTCGTCCTGAAAGCAACGAGAAGACATTTTCATGCAACCAGCACTGACAATCACGACTCCTAACTTTGCATGGCACAGGAGGGGCTCTGAAGCTGCTACAGCAGGCAACAGCCTTGCTTTCATAATGCTTTTCATCCTCAAGGAGCTGGAATTGATTCAGCAATCGGGTCCTGAATCAGCAAAGCAGTCATCTCTTTGGCACCTGAGCTGCTCTGAGGCAAGCCCAGGATCTTCTCATAAGCTTGACATTGACTGCAGGCTGTATTTTATTGGAGAAAACCAGACACCAGCATTGAGCTGGTGACTGTACTGAACCCTCAGGCTTCAGTGCCCGACTGCATTTCATTGATCCTGAATATGCAAATATGCATTTAGCTAATAAGCTTCAAAAGTCCAAATGAAATTGCAAGTTTTGAACTGATAAGCGTGCTGCCTTGAAGGGCCACTTAACCCTAGAAATACAACCAGCTCAAACCCAAAATACATGCAACCTCAGCCTTTCCAAGATTCCTAATCCAAATGAGAAAGCTGGAGACACACAAGGGGAATCCCAGATTGTCTCACATGAAGTCTTGAAATTGTACTTCAAGGTAATAACCAGAGAAATATTCAAAAACATAATGACGATTGTTGTCCCCTGCCCGCCAGCCCCGGAATTCAGTTATTCCAAAAGTTAGAACAACTGTTTGCCTGGAACATGAAAATAATTTGCCATGTTGAGTGACATAAGAGATCTATCGCATCTCATTCCGCTATCTTCTTTTGCAGCTGCGTCCATCTCTCTCACTTCTCACACAGTTTGGTGGGTACTAGTACAAGGTATCACCCCTCATAGGAAACCAATCATTCTCTCCAAAGCAATGCTAGGAGTTCACATCCCATGAGCCGTACCCTCGGAAAGGGCAGAGGTAAGCACTAGAGCACACTTGGGTTTGTCTTCTGTAAAGAAAAACCCCCACATCTGAAGGGTTGCAGGGCTCGCTCCTATCTGCCAGGAAACCACACGCCACAGTGCATCAGACTGCGCCGCTCCGAGGGCAAGTATGTCAACAGAAGGAGCCAAACCCAGCCTAGGGCAGAGACTAAACACACTCTAACAGTTAGAGGTAAAGCTGCTTCAATACTGAGACATACACATGCTTCCAGCCTGAAGACAAATTATGAATGTGAAGAAGAATACACAACGCAAATGATCACATTGAAGACAAGGCCAAAAATAACCTAAACAATCAGGAGGGACCAAGAATGAAGTGACTGAAAAAAATTAGCCTTATATTATGCATCTGCTAACGAGGATTTTGCTTCCTGAAGTCCTTGACTGAGAAGTAATCTGGATGTTGCCAGAGCCAGAATTAACACAGGAACAGCAGGAAGCCAGCCTAGCCCTGCACAGTGAGCGTCTTCCCATTGCTCAGGTACAGCAGAACTGTCTCGCTGCAGAACAGGAAAGATTTTCCCAGGGAAAGTAAAATATACAGGAGGGCTGGTATGCAATTATTTGCACCTCTGTAAGCTTTCTAAAACACATAGGCCATTATTGTACTGATTAAATATTAGAAATTACAATTATAGCTTAAGGCAACAGACACTTGGCCAATTGCAAATGCTTGTCTTTGTGCCAGTGCTAAAAATACTAGCAAATATTTATTATAGCCAACCTAATGTATGGAAATTGCAAGAGGGAGCTTCTTTCCAAAACAGAAAAAACATAATAAAATCATTGCTATGATGACAGCATTTGTTTTTAATGTTTGACCATGAAAACATCAACTGGTTTTGTAAGTCAGTGCTATAATGTATGGAAATTGCAAGAGGGAGCTTCTTTCCAAAACAGAAAAAACATAATAAAATCATTGCTATGATGACAGCATTTGTTTTTAATGTTTGACCATGAAAACATCAACTGGTTTTGTAAGTCAGTGCTATAATGACAAGATTTAAGAGACCTTTGGCTCTAGACAGTTCCAGCAACGTCGTACCTGTTAACGACATGCAGGGGTAGCGCACAGAGACAATATCAGTCTCTTAAAAAATCCCTACAACAAAAAATAACAAAAACACTATGGAAGGTTAAGAGCATTATGAGCTCTCTCTAGAGTTATCTGCTTGTCTACAGAATCAGGTATTGCAGTTCATTTAGGAACATAAAAGCACTGGCTACCAGCACTGAAAATGAAGAGGCCGTCTCCCTTGATTTGCCTGACCCTACTTCCCTATTCAGTCACAGACTTCTCAGAGCCCCACCAGAAACTCAGTCTTGAAGCTGGCTTTTTCACAGAGCAAAGGAAACCTGGGATCCTGAGCAGCATCTTGTTTCAAATGCAGTTTGTCCAGAGGGAAAGCAAATGCTGTGGCATGAGCTCGAACTTTCATTACAGTTATAATTTTGTCCTTACCTCCTGACACGATTCAATAAACTCATCTAAAGTTACAACGCCATCTTTGTTTTTATCCATTTTCTGCAAAATAAAATAATAAAAAATATTTTTATTTCCATAAGTTAACGCTGCAGTTATAGTATAAGATATTGTTTGATGCAACCTGAATTGACCTAGGAGACTCCACGAGCTTAGATTATAGATTCAGTGTCATTGGACAAATTTGCTGACTGCTAAGGACTTGTTTAGTATTTGGAGCTACTACCATTCCTTCCTTAATACACACAGCATTACATCATTTATTTATTCACTGTCTCAACAACCAGCACCCATATTCCCATCTCTCTGGGCAGTTGACAGAAGAAGCGCAGAAGGGCTGCAACACACACAGAGACTTCAGACTTGCTAGATGTCACACATCCCAGTGACAAGGGTCAGGCTAAGAGACAAATAGGATACCTTGGAGTCAGAAAAATCAGCAGACATTGTAGTGTTAGGCTGAATGGCTACTTGGGTTTATTGTGGAATATGTAGTGGGGCATAGGATTGAACTTGGGGCTAAATTTACAGTAAGGTGTATCAGCATATAGCTCAAATATTAAGAAAAAGCACATCAAAGAATCAAGTACCTGGAAGAATACTTCTACATGCTGCCTTGGAGCATCTTCCTTGAGCACTGGATACGTGTACTTTCCCATCATATCATAAATTGCCTTTACGATATCCATCATTTCCTACAGTAGTGGCATGCCAGCACAAACACAAAAAGGAAATTAATAGAAATAATAGCACATTTCTTTCTTTTACTACCCTTTTCTTCACCCTCCTTCTCCCATTACAAAACAGCACAGAGGACGCCTGTACACGTGCATGAAGACAGGGGCACACGTATCACCGTATACAAGTTCATCTCTACAAACCAAGTGCTTCTTCCTGACCATGCCATGACTTTGGCACAGGCACATTGGAGGTGCCTGCAGCGCTCACTTCCCTGCCCTGGCACGGCAGCATTGCAGGACTTGTGCTCTGCCATGGCAGCTGCTCGGCTGCGAGCAGCATGCTTGGTCCTGAGCATGGCAGCACCAACCTTGTCCTGGAGCCTCCTCCAGGGATCTTCACTGGGAACCCAGCCCTTCTCCACACCTTGCACAATCTGCCACACAACTCCATGACCCGTAGCAGTAAGCACAAACCCTCCAGGTATGCGCAATAGTTTTGAGAAGGCAGACAAAGATGTATTTGCAAAGTATTCGGATTACCGTGCTCAAAACCCAAGGCTTCCCAAAAAGGCAACAAGCAATACCAGATAAGAAGATAAAACCACATGATAATGCAGGATTTGGGAGCGGTGCTGGGGGCTTGCAGTGCTTCAGGTGAGCCCACACCATCCCTCCCAGTGCAGCCAGAAACCCCTCAGGACTCAGTGACCAAGTAGCTGTTGTCACCGTCACCCTCCCCTTTGCAAAGGTGATGTTGCCCATAGCTGTAACTAGGATTTTACTCCCGGCTAAAGCAATCCATGAAAGGCACTACAACATAGGAAAACGCATCTAAAAACCCACACAATTTAAGATCAGTGTGTACTTTACTTAGACACAGATAAATGCTCAAGTCCAGTCTGATTTGCATTTAATTAGCTATGTGTAAAATTAATTGTGCTCTGCAAGAGAAACTAGTTGGCTCTTCAGAAATCAACCAGATTTGTCGGAAACAGCCTTACCTCCTTGTTTATATAGCCATCCTTATTTATGTCATACAGATTAAATGTCCATCTTAGCTTTTCATGAACAGTTCCCCGCAATAGAATGGACAATGCCATCACAAAATCCTGGTTCAAGACAGAGAGAGAAATGTGAATTTTCATCACATGCTTTTCTAAGTCGTCTTCTTTACATAATGCCAGTCAAAAGACATCTTTTCAGGACAGAGCACATGGTTATCAATCTCTTCTGACTCCCTTTTCCAAAAATGTGACTGAACTGAACAGACATAGCATCTGCCGCAATGATCATACTAATAAACATGTATGAGAACTAGGAAAATCAGAAAAGTCCTCCAGTACTCAGCTGCAGCCACCATAAAGGCCAAACTTATAATTTGGGTTAGACATTTTAGCACGGCTGGAAGGGCAGAAAGACCTAATGAGTGCTGCAGCCTTAATCTCTCCTAGTCTGGGGATGAGGGATGTGAAAACAGGATGCGATTAAGAGCAGATCCAGTCCAAGACAGGCAGACCGAGATCCTAAAGTAAATACATCATTGGCTGCTCTGGCTCCTCAGACTTGCCAGGCGCAGCACAGTTTGCTCAAGGCCAGAAGATGAGACACCTTCCTTGCTACCCATATGAGTTTATCATGCTCCAAACTCTAAACACGGCACTAATGTAAGCATGGCAAAATACATGTCTGGTTTTTAAGCGTGCTGCCAGATGCTCCAGTGGCCATTCCTCTCCTGGAAATGGTCTGCCGCAGAGTCGCTCAGACTGCCATTGCCTGGTTAAACACAGCTGGACTCTAACTCCAGCAGTTGAATGGGATGGTTTTTTACCCACAGATTTTGAGTGCTAGTGAAGGAAAAGGAAAATCCAGCATTTTTTCTGTGTCCACCTCAAGAGAGATGGAGAAATCCCAAATTCCTCTAACAGTGGGAGCAGCCCCAGGTTTTGGTCTCTTGCAGAATCAGTCAGACTTGACCAGCTGAGATTCCCACCACTAATTACTCAGTCTGGGACACAACATTTTAATTGTATTTTTTGATTACAGTAAAGTTATTCAGCGTAACTTTGAATTATTGTTTATGCTGCACAATGGCTCAGGCACTGTAAGTAGCATCGCTGCAGGGATTTATTAGTGCAGGCAGAGCTTCAAGCTAACAGTGCTCTACAGTTCTCGATACCTCATTTAATGCACTTAGTTCTTCCTATGTTATCTCCAATAGTTCTGCATGGGGCAGCGCATCACTTCTTAGAAACCTCTGCTCCTTCTTCCAGAGGCTCAGAGGAGATTCAATTTGCTGAACAATACAAAAAAGGGGACAAAATGCTTATGTTTGACAACCACTAAAGAGACAGGTTTGCCAGGAAGGAAAGCTCAGCACTTTTCTCTTTTTTAATACTTATCTAAGCGTTTTCCCGTGTCTCAGTCTGGTTAGGTTTCTGGAAGCCTCTTACTACTGAGCAGCTGCCATATACAAAACTCCCGCTACAGCTGTCGCTACAGAGACAAATGTATACCTATAGCAACATTCCCATTTTACATTTGATAAATGAATGAATTTCTCAGTCTTACCTGGAAATTACCATACTTCTTGGCCATTTGACTGAAAAGGCAAGACTGGCTATAATTTCTAGTTTTACGATCACAGCAAACTGTCTTCAAAACTACAAAGTTCATCCTCCACCGGTCTATGACTTAACATATCCCTTTGCTGCACTCCTACAGCTATGTCTGTGAGTTTAAAGGATGGCTATCAGTAGCCACAGCAACAGGCCTTTTAGTTAAAGACTGGATTTGGTTTCCCTAGGAACGAAGTACCTGAGAGGCTTCTTCAATACATCAAACAGGCTTAAAAACCCACATTCCAGGAACATACATATGGAACCCTGCAATGCATGATGACTGCAGAAGACACACGATGTACTGGCTTTTCTTTGACATACAAATTATCTCTGCAAATCCCATGTCTCTTTTCATACGGGACTGTCTTCAACCTCTCCTCTCTACTACGTAAATCTCTGCACTTTCTCCCTGTGGTACTCACTAACGTGATCTAGATGTTTCTTTAGTGAAAGGATACATGCAAATCCATCTGCGTAAAGTGAACCAGAATTTAAAATATTAACTGATTTTAGACTGAAACGTCTAACCCATAACCCAACAAGTCCTAGCAGTTTACAAGGAAGAGGGGATGGAGAAGCTTAAAAACATGAAACTGAGAAAGCGGCATCAAAGGAGGATGAAAAACAATTACCTCAAACTTCACTGAGCCATTTTGTGCAGTGTCAAATGCATTAAAGAGATAATGTGCGTACATGCTAGCATCTGAAAAACATAAAGGGAACCAGTTGGTACAACAGTTCATTACACACGGCTCTAAGCAACACTCAGGACCTTATTTTCCTTTTTAATAAAAACCAACCTTGTAGCATTGCCATGTATTCTATGAATTATTAAATGTTAACATGGACTTGCATACTCGCCATGCCCTCCCTTAAAGCAGTCTTAAATTGTATAAACTTTTATTACACTAGAAAAAATCGATTATGGGGTTGCACTTGAAAGAATGAGGGAAAAAAAAAAATACAAAATTCCCAAGAGTCTATCCGGAGGCACCGGAGTATTAGCTCTGGTGGGAAATGCAGCAAAAGCACTGGAGAGTGTTTGCAGCATGGGTGCTTCCTTCCTCCACCTTTTTGCTTGGTGTGAGGTAGAGCAGAGATTCCCCAGGGACTGAACTAGACTCAGAAGGGTCTAGTTCCAGTGAGTTTGACCCATGACTGTTAAAGAGCAATCTCATCCGAGGCATAATTTTGTCCTTTTGAATCTTAAACTGCTAGTTTTAGAAAATCTTTTCTACTAAGAAGAACAGTTTCTATGGCCGTGTGAAGGACAGCTGTTAACTAGGATAAACAGCAACAGTGTACAGAAAAAAATCAAATAGGTGTATGACCTTAAGACCCTCACTGGCCCGTTCTCTGCTCTGGAGGCAATTCACACTGCTCTCTGCATTACCATAGCCCAGCTTTTCAAGATGGCAGCAACTGACATTAAATTCACTTAATTATTTCATTGCTATTCCTGCAGCCATGCACTTTTTTTGTCTCCTTTATTCTCTGCCTCGAGCACACAGCATTAGCCCGGCCTGAGTATTCATACTCAAGGTATGGGTATTCAGGTGAAGCGCGGTGCCCTGTGCTACGCAGACAGTCAGGTGGAAAGACACAGCATCTGTTTACTCTGATTTCTATGAAATGATTAAGTATTTTCCCATTATTTAAATTCAGGAAAGTGTTAACTGTGTACAGAAAAATCAAATACTTAAGTCACTGTCATCCTTAAGGATTGAGTACACTGGCTTCAGGAAAAAAAAAAAAGGCTACTACATTTTTTAGAGAATGATTATGAAATAAAACAGCTCCAGAAGAAAACCATAGAATTATTTGTTGGCCACTCCTACAAGATACTCATAATTAAGCTAAACTAAATGATGAACTAAAAATACTAAACTAGAGGTCTTATGTCAGTAGTGTATGGTGTACATTAAGAAATACGACATCACTGGTATCATTTGATGATTAACAAAAATGAAAGCCTGCCAAGGATAGGAGTCCTGCGTAACAAACGTATCACAAGCCTGGGATGACACTGCACTATTTTTTTATAATTCAGAGGTACTTTACTACCTCTGGAATGTACAAGTTTATTTGCACAGAGAGTCATAAAAGTGAAAACATCTCTGAGGAATCTGAAATCTCACAATTTATGATGCCAAGGTTATACAAACAGTCTGGACCCTAAATGAAAGAAAACAGTGTCAAATATGAAGTCACATCTGCTGTTAAACAGATTTATTATGAAGCATAGTTGTACTACCATCATCATTAACCAAAGGAGAACCACATTTCAAGGGAATAGGACACACACACCAAAAAAAAGAAAAAGCAAATCTTTGTCAACCTCAGTAGAGAGGAAAAAAGTTGTCTATATATGAAAAATGAAGTTTCTATGCCTGATTGTTTCAACACATGGGAAGGAAGGAGTCATCTAAAATGTGTCACTTAAAGAAGCTAATGCAGTTACTTGAGGTAACTGGAATTCCTTGGACTTACTGGAACTTAGGCTGAAAACACACATTCAGAAATAAATTAAGATTAAAAATATTTATTTTCTTGCATATTTGTTAAAAAATTTAATTGAATGGTTGGGTAGATGTCCCGGGCTTATTACAAAGGGATTGGACTAGATGGACATTTAAAGGGCCATTCCAACCCAAACTATTCTATGATTTTTATAAAAGAAACAAAAGCAACAACAATAGAAAATCATCAAGTCCACACTGAAATTTACTGTGAACTTTTTACAGGTGTACACCTTTGAGGTCACATGCATTGTAAAACATAAGCATAACATGTTTTATCTTGACATTTGTTTGTGAAGCCACCCCGTTTGTTAATAACCTTCTTAAACTAAACGCATGTGCACACACACACACTCTTTCAGAAACTTCAGTCATCATTCCACAGTGAGTGTATTCGGCAACTACTACAAAGTGGAATATATTCAGAAAGCCTCAAATACTGCATCTTTTACTAAAGAGCCACTTAAACCCATGACTCTTACTGCAATTTGAGAACCGTATACCCACGGAACATATCAAGTTAGAAGAACGTACAGATTCTTGATGTTTTTAAGTCATGAACACGTATTATCCGAGAGTTTTAATACAATAACTTATATACTCCATAACAAGATGTGACCATGTCTTAATTAGTCACACAAACATTAAAAATTATCATTTCAGGTAGCATGCACCAACTAAGAACTGCTTTAAGAATTTTAGGGACTTTTTGATTAATTTTGCAGGCCAAAATGACGTGTTGGGCTGTTCTGTGCTAGACATGACACGCACAGCACTCCAGCCACAGGGAGGCGAGACACGCTGAGAAGTGATTTAGCTTTCTACCATCCAGAGAATCAGCACAGAAAAAAGCATCCATCGCCGGTTTCTATCTCAGACTAGTGCACTGTTTACCGCAGAAAAAAGAGCTGACAACTAGGGACAGCCTTTAACGTGGGTTTGTCTATATTCTTGTGAAATTATTGTTCAAAGGGCCTAACTTAATATTATTACCTTGCTGTCTGTGTTTCTGCTTAAGATCCTGCAAAGCTTAAGTTCATTTCACATTTCTTACATTATCTGAAGTAGTCTTGCAGCCAGCTGGCAGTAACGAACATTAAGGCAAGCTTCAATAAACCCGACAGACACAAAGTACTACTGCTTACCTCCATGAGGAAAAAACTGTGCATAGATCTGTTTGAATGTTTCTTCATTAACAACCCCACTAGGACATTCCTGTTGGAAAACCAAAAAAGAAAAATCAAGGAAAAACCCCTCAGTTCTGTAAAGGTTCATTTGGAAAACTCTACAGCACCAAAGAGAGCAATTAAACAAATCAAATTCCTAATCTCACAGTGCTCTGGATGCACAGGCTGTGCAGCTGAAGAAATTAAAACAATTCAAACTGCAATTTCATCTTAAGTATCTCATAGACTTGGTTCACCATTATCAACATTTTTAACAGCATTTTCAGAAGTGTTTAATCCCTGTTTTACAGGATGACTTAGAAAGGCAGTTCATGTCTTTTGTCATATGAAGCTCTCATCTCATAATTACAAATAACATTACTGCCTGCTAACACTTCCCCATCCAATGCTTCCACATATATGAATTCATTAATCCTGAGCAGAAGACTGTAGCCAGACACCTGACACCAGCTCCATGGAGGCTAACAGTACATACTATACGTGTAAGTCCTTACAAACTAGCACTAGTATTAGGCTGAAAAAGATTAGATAATTTTTACCCTGTTTATCCGATCAATCTTCTGTAAACTTTTGAGAAGCCAGACTATGCCCCTGCAAATTTTCTAACCTGGTAACTTGTGTAGTTACTTTATTTTTCAGCTCTGGTACTAGAATGTAAGGCATTTCATTTCACTTTTGGCCGCTCTGAATAAGGGCAAACACTTAGGAAGAGGGTGGTAGATTTTCTGCCCTGAACTTCCTTACCTACTAACTAGCATTCAGGCAGGGAAAAGGGGATCCCTGCCTGGCTGTGCTACAGCTGAGCAAAATCCAAGCTGTCTGGGGTAGGAGGTGCTCCTTGGGCATGTTTGCAGCATTGTGAAAAATGGACATGTAGCAGCTAGGAGGAGCTGAGCCCCCAGGTGCTCTACCCTGTAAGTGGTACCTGAACTGAGGTCCTCAGATCTTCCCCAGCAGGAAGCAGGACCAAAAGCTATGGAAGAGATTGGGTGAAAAATGGCACAAGAACAATCTCCGTTTCGCAAATCCTTATTCTCAATTCTTTCTAGAAACTTAAATTATTTGGACAATTTAAGTAAAATTCAAGAGCAAATTACACTTACCTATGGTGCTTTACCACCCCCCCTCAACAGCTCAGTGCATAGAACATGTAATTGAAACACAGAGAGAAGAGGGAGCAAGAGCAGTGCCACTCCTGGTAGGACATGCTGACGGTAGAACTATTGGAGCAGATTAACTGAGAATCTCTCACAAAACAGATGTGTATATCTTGGTTTGATACTTACGATTGAGCTGAAGGCCAGATTTGGGATCAAGAAAGTTCATCAGTTACTGGCAACATACTCACTTCATACTTTCCTCTCTCCATGTCATACTATGATTGCTGTCCCATTTTAATACAGGACCTTCAGCAAGGAGTTTCACAGATCTATATAACGTTTTGGACAAGGAACCACAAGCTTTCAATTTTTGGAAGCTGACTCCTACTGCCTTGCATGATAGCCCTTAATTCCTGTATAGAATGAGAGCACAGTTGATCCCAAATCTTTTTCTACCTGCCACTTGTGGTTTTGCAGGTCTTCCCTTCATTACCTCTTTTCAAGGCTGAAGCGTCCCACCCTGAGAAGCACAGAAGGCATGGAGCATTCCTTGGAACATCCCTTCTATGCACCTTTCCACTTCCACTGTACTCTTTAGCAGATGGCAGTCCAGGACTGCACACCATGTTCACGATGCCTTCTAAAGTAATGGAAATTCATTTAATAGTCATTCTTCTGTGCCATATACATCTAGGAGGGCCGTGCCTCTGTGCAGAGCGAGGTGTTGTGGCAGCACAAGCAAGCTTGGGGATGAACAGAAATGAGTTTAAAGAGAACAGAGCCACGCAGCCTTTAGACCCAAACACACCATTGCCTGGAACACAAATGCTACACCACATGATGTTCTTGGGGTAGAAACCCCCCTTATCTCCCTAGAATTCTGTGCTTGGCCTGGACTTCATTACAGAGCAGGCTTGGGAGTGCCCGTCATGGCCCTAGGCAGGCTTGCAAAGCTGGGCAGGCACCAGCACGGCTGTGGCTACTCACTACCAGCGGCCTGGAGCTACCAGAGGCGTGTACTCTCGCTGCGTGTTACACCCCGCTCTGCAGATCCAAGACAGACAAATGTGGATTCTGGTAGCATTACAGGTTGCTGCATTTGAGATGAGTAAACTCAGGAAGTCTAAGAAGATCCCTTTGAACTGGTGACACTGAAAGCTGGAGAAAGATTCGAGTCTGACTTATTTATTGATGAGTTCTTTAGATACCTTTTAAGAACAAAAAAGGACTTTGACAAGAAATTCTTCCACCATGAAAAGTCTATAAAGGTAAAAAGGCTTTTTTTTCAAGCCTCTGATCTTCCAGCATCACCCACTGCTGATGTGCATTCATTAACCACAGAAAGGGACAGAAATGAACAAGAGAAATCACATTATTCTGTGCAAGTTATGGAAGAAGAGCCACAAGGGGTACTTCAGGTGACATTAGAGGTAGTTCCTTAATCACACACCTGCTCGCTATTGAAAACAGGGTGATTAGATCCCAGTTCCTTCCTCCAATGCACAAGAAATCCTGCTGTCTTCTACCCATTAATTTGGGTAGAAAACCGTCAGTGATTCTGGAGAGATTTGAGCTAAGGAAAGGATAATTTGTTGCTTAAAAAGCCCTGAAATCATCTTTTAGTCATTCTTCATGTCCTGACAACTGTCCTTCCACTGGTTACATTTAAGTGTCCCAAATAAAGCCAAAACCCAGCACTGTGGTCTTGGCCTTGCCGGGGCCACCGCTTCTCCAGTGTTTGTGATCAGGGCTCGTTCCACAGCAAGGGGACGAAAAGACAAACTGGACTGTCTAAAGCCAGTGGCTGCAGGACCAGACCTGGTTTTTCATCTGGAGAAAAAATTAATAAAACTTTCTAATTCTGTACAGCAGAACTAATGGTTAGTTGAGGACCCTCAAAACGTTCCAACGCTCCTAGTAAAAGCGCCACTTCCAGTTTTATTTTGTCATGAGAAAAGTACTTACTTTTTCATCTTTTTGTGCCACTTTAATAAGCTAGAAATCTTTAGAAGATAAGTAACTGACAGAAAGCAATAGCTACCATCAAAGTATTCACCCAAAGTTCATATTTCCTAAAGCTTGTAATCTGATATTTATTCATGGTATCTTTTAATCATAGATCAGACCAAGTACTCTATCAATAGCCATTCTTTGGGTAGAAATTTCCTCCTTGGTCACTGGAGCGCTGCTGCTCCAAGACCCACACTGAGCCTTTGAGGAACTTCAAAGTGTTTGACCAAATTGTCATTCTTTTTAAAATAAAGCCTCGCAGAGCACCTAACCATCCTTTCCACCATAGCGCTACAGGCCAAACACACCGAGTGAAAATGTATTTCTTTCTCTCATCTTGATAAATACAACTATTATATTCACTAGGAACCATCACTTCACATCCTTAAAGACAGTTTATAAATGCAGGGACTGATCATTATTTTCTCTGTACTTTCCACAACTGCAGAGTCCCTCGGACCTCTTCTGTGCTATATTAATAGCCCATGTTCACTAAGGGCCCCAGCCCACCGCTACCAACCCTGAGCATGAAGTTTAATTCTGCGAAGAACAGGCGCAGAGGAGAGGCTGCTGCTGCAGGCGCTCTCCTTGCAGAGGCAAGGTCTCCTGTAGCAGTCTTGGCCGTTGTGCCTGATTAAATTTCCTGAATTTCCACGTGATCCTTATTGCTTCTGATGTTCCATCTGGAAGCCAAATGAAAGTTTGCATCAAACCTCCAGGAGTGCTGGGGAGAGGCAGCGCTGACATTGATCAGCCCGTTTAGCTCTCTATAACTGGATTGCTTGCAGACACATATGCTAGTACCAATTCATTTGCACTTAATTGATCACAATTTTGTTTTTATAAGAGTCAAATCATGCTCAAGAGGCCTCATTAGTGCTACAGTACGACTTAATACAGCCAACTCAAAAGAAATCTCTCTTGTGAAAAGGAGCAGGTAAGTTTAGTGTCAGTTTAAATTCCACTAAAGATAACAAAGGTTTACTCCTTTAAGAAAAAATTTCTTGAAAGTATGAAAAAGCACGGTCCTTCTCCATAACATTCATAAGGCCTTGCTTCAATGGCAAAGGGTAAACTCCTCTATAGTCTTTAACCTATTAATTCTTTTAAAACGTCTAACAAGAATAGCAAACTTTTTTTGTATTGTTGTCAAACATGGAAACGATCTCTCATTTTCAAAAAGCTAACTATTGAGTACTGGCAGCATGAGTCAGGTGTTTGAGTCTACCCTCTCAGACCTCTTTTAAATGCTAAACCATAAAGGAGCTGAATCCACATGAAAATAAATAAATAATTAAATTTATCTCTCAAACAGAAGTTGCACTTGCTGTTCTTTCTTCTGCTGGGATCAGAAATTAACTCCATTGATTGCTTTCAAAGATACACAATGCCTGCAAGCAGGTAGCAGCAGCAGAGCTGAAATGGGGCTAAACGTAACCGGCCTGTCAGGCTGTTCTCAGCTAACTTGTCCAGCACATGAAAAGCAGTATTTGGGGAAGGGGGTGTCACAGTTTGCTAAACTAGAGGTATTAAGTTAACTGACCACAAACAGACTCTAACACATCCTTCTTCATGATCCACAATACAGATTTGCATGTCCAAGCATTCACACATCCCAGGTATTTTGTTGCTCTTAGGATGTTCTCCCAGTTTGGAGATATTTTAGGGATTATTAGAGTATCAGAATGTTACTTCCTTGCTCATACTGCTTGCTTTAGTCTCCAAAAACCTGATTTGTTACAGATGCTTACACGTCACACTACACTCCATTACAGATTTGCTAAAACATTCACACTAAAGCAAGGTAAGAATGTCTCCAACAGCCCCTCAGTTATTTGGGTTGTCCGTTTTCTGATTTAGCATTAGAAAATTATCCCTTGCTGCTAACAACCATTTCACCTACAAGCACAGAACCCCCTGAATTGAGAAAAAAATCCCAATCATTTAAAATCCACACACGCAATTCCAAAGAATGTAAGTCCTTAGAAACATGGTCTAAATGGAAGGTATCAAATTACTGAGCTCAAAACTCTGTCGTTGTTGGTCACTTCATGAATTTATCAATTTTAATCTTAAAAATAGCTTCTTGTTCTCCTCCTCCTCATTCCGTAACTATTCCCCAAACTTTACTCCTATGGGGAGCAGAAAGTTTCTAATTCCAGCCTGTGCCTATTCATGGCCATTTGGTTCCCGTGACAATATTGAGCCTTTCAGCTCAAACAATTCTCAGTGATGTATTACAGACAGAAAGCCTGACATTTTATTTCGTTAAGCTAAACCAAGGCAAGAGCCACCAGAGGTTCTGCTGCATTTTGCCATCTCTGTTACCTTGCTTTTGCAGAACCACAGCCAAAGCAACCGAGCCAAATACCATGTGTTAATCTGGCTCCAGCCTGAGAGCAGCCAACTCCAAGGTGCAAAACAGACTATTCCACACAACACAGAATGTACCTTGGGGACAGAGATAACTGCTAAGATAGAAGTGAACTTTTGGTCCTGGCATCAAGAGATGTTGAAGGATGGCACCCTTTAACAACTGGGAAAGAAAGACGAAGGCAAAGAGAGGGGACATTTGGCCAGGCAGCAAAGACGCTGGGCTGGTTAACGCGCTCTGCTTCTCTGGAGTGGCAAAGGATCTGAATTTGGTGAAAGCCCCCATCAGTCTGGTGCAGAAACATCAGACCTGACCAGGCACACACTGGGAAGAGGCTGGGAAGGTTTGTAGGGAGTAGGGAAACAGATTTCAGAGACAAAGAATGGACAGGAATAGAAGTACTGAGAATTAGGACCTGACCCTGGTCAGCCAGGGCACTAGTTCGGAGGCTACCCAAGGCTGCGTTCAACTGCCTCTGGTCAAATACCATCTATGTTTGTGACCCTCAAACCCTCAGAGCTCCTGGGACTGCAGCCGGGCTGAGCGGGGCCGCATTCTCCCTGTGTCCATTACAAGTGCCTGTCAACAGCTCTGGGATTATCCAGGTGTTGCCTCATGATTAAATAGGACCTGTGCAATCACCGAAAGCAAGCAGTAAGTACAAGCTGGAGAGAGGAATACGACTGTATTCCCAGAGGGATCTTGAATCTCCAGATGGCACTGTAACATCATCCCAAAAAGCAGACGGTTCGGTACAATAGCAAATATGGTAACAGCTGAGTCAGTTTGCCTGCTGTGCATAATTACTCTTCCCATTGAAACCATGATTTACAGGCTACAAACACTAAAGCTGCCCTTTCATTTCAATTTTAACCTTAGATATTAAAGCTTCATGCATATTGTGTGCAAAGCAGCTGGAGGAAAACAGACTGCTTTGTCGTAACAACCTGAGATAAAACAAGATCTTGCCAGCACTACCAATTAATACCAAGACCTTCAGTAAGTTCTTAGGAAAGGGTTTAGGTCACAGGTCAAACACACTTGTTTATCGTTCTTGCCCTGGGAGGTATTGCCTCTGCACTGCAAAGCAGCAGCACAACTGAGAGGGGCAAGGAGGAAACGTCATATCTGCTGAGCGCGCTGCAAGGCTGCCTTTCTGCTTTCCTTTGTAGCTGCTGGCACAGCCAGCTCCTCCTCTCAGCATGGAGCGGTGCTCTCCCACACGGGATTCCCACCAAACACAGCACTACAGAAGCCATTTCAGGGATCTTAGCAAAACGCAGCCCTTAAGAACCCTCTGAGTTTAGTCTCCCACTGTAAGCAGTCACGTCATATTATACTGTACGTTACCGTGCCAAGCTCTGTCTCAAAAGCCATGATTTCTTGCTGACTGCCCAAAGCATGAAGAGGTTTCAGAACGTCAGTCTTCAGCGGCTAAAAAACTTCACATGTGAAATGGTCTCCTACGTGCAGCAAAGGCTGTACAAATACAACACACACAACTAACAGAAAAATATAGAAAGCTAAGCTATGCCTTGGGCCACTTAGCTGAGCGCTGTAATAAAGGATGAAACCACTGGACTCCTTACAGAAGTCGAGTATATGCTGGAGATGTGATTCAACCACATTTCATGAATCTGTCAAAAAGAAAGGACCCTTTCTCAACGTCCAGACCGTTTCTCTCAACATGTCTGTATTTAAGGTAGCTCAGCTTCCTTTTGGCAAGTTTTTACCCAATAGACTTGACTTTTTTTTCAAGAAATGTCTGCATTTTGCTATGAAAGTAGCTGAAATGCTGGAGCTGTCCTGCAAGACAACTTAAAAACCATGCTGCATTTATTGAGCTAGCTCGATACTGATCTATTAATCATCATAAAAACATCAGCTGGCACAAACCACCTGGGTGACTAAAACCAGACCCTCAGGCAACCATGTAATGAGTATTCATTCTTTAAGGTCCATAAAACATCTGTTCTGTGTAGCCTCAAAATTCCCTGTTTCTATTTATTATGATGAGTCCCTGCAAGGCAGCAGCAGGTGACCTAGAAGCTGAGGCTTATGGAGCCGAAGGCTCCCTGCTACCAGGGAGAATCTGGCTGCAACGGCGGTTCACAAAGACGAGCACGCGGCTGTTGTGTGCACGCGGTCATGCCAGCTGGCGCAGATCCTGCTTTCACCTAAATCTGTAGCCTCTCTTGTCTCCTCAGTCTTGACACCCGTTTACTTTTGATTTCTTTTTGGCTCTTGCCAAATTTCCAGCCTTATTCCCTATCTTATAGGCCTAACGCACTCCAAAAACATCCTACTACAAGAGCAAGATTTCTCCAGCTAGAGAAAGAAAAACAACCCCATCCTGGGCAGCTAATCACAAGCAAACAGTACTACTCATGCTTGAACACGAGGAACTGACAGCAAAAATTAAATAGATAACCATAAAAACGATCTTGAAGTACAGGCACAGTTAAGGAAATTGCCCTGTGCTTACTGACATTTGGGGAACAAATTTAATGACAATACTAGGTGCTAAATGTTCATCCAAGCCCAGTTTTAGGCAGATTACAGTGTCATAAATATTAGATGGAGAGGCAGATTGTGCTCATTTTGCCATGGTAAGGGAGATCTAGCACAAAACTTAATGTTTATCAGGGGAATGATACAAAACGCAGCTGAGCAGTTGAGGCTAGTGGGGACATAGATACTAGACTTGGTTCACTACTGTATTGCTCTTACATTTTTAAATCCTCTGTAAAGCACTTGAAGTTCCCTTTTAGTGAAATTGGTTTGTGCTTCAAGTTGTTCCAGTCCTTCCGGTCTATGGCACACCGTAGTCATTTCTAATTCATCTTCAATTTTATCTGAAAGAGAAGACAGGAAAATATTTCTTTTGGTTGTTCCCTTTGCTTCGTTAACATGATGGGTAGGACAGACTTTGTTTCAAAAGCAGTAGAGAAAAAAGAAACCATCATCAGAACTGATCTGTATAACTGCTTTCAAACTCTTGAAAGCAAAACAAAAGCCATATGAATAAAGCAACAGCTCACATTTCTTACTGGGCTGCCAATTAGCACCTCCATTCACAAAGCCAAAACTGGCAGTGAGAACAAAAGGGCAGGCAGGGGAAATGTTGCTCTGAAAGGCAACACCAGATATTTCTTATCTAAATACTGAAGCAGCATGGAGGAACAGGCCTTTCAAAGAACTAGCTTTAAAAAAGCTGTGCAAACACAGAGCAGGCATGCTTAAGCATATTAGACAACCCCATTACACTAAGGGTAAACAGCGAGGGAAACTTTTCAGCGTGCTAACCAAAAAGCCTGCTACAGAGGCACTAAAGGTCACTTTAATCCTAAGAGAAATTCAAATGATGCCCACAGTTGCTGAATCAGGAATAAATCCAGCCTGCGTTTGCATGGACTTTTTGGGGAGACAGATAAGCAGTAAAAAACACTTATGTGCATTATGTTCAAGTGATCATTCTCCCACAAAGAAGAAAAATGCTTGAGACATATCACATTCTGTATTACTGTAATCTTACCTCTTTTTTGATGCATGTTTTTACCTGTCAAGCCCATTTCCCCAGCAGTTTTGGTAATGCCCAAATATATACAGACACACAGTGTACATCAATTTAAGATTCTTTACACTTCAAGGACCAGGTGCAAGTTTCAAATGACGAGAACATCCCATCTACATCCAAAAGTTGCTTGGCGTGAAAGCTAACACTCTCCTTAGTACCAAAACCACACAAGTTTTCCTCTGTAAAACTGTTTTAGGTTACTGGTCTTGTGTATAATACGGTAATTCCTGATGAAAGGCAAGGATTTCACACGAAGTGTGCAAGAAAACGGAGCCACTCTGAATAAAGGCATGAATTCAGAGCAGACTGGCTCAGAAAAAGAACAGACTAGAATAAGTAAGTTTTTCATAAGTTAATTATTTCTGTAGAGATATATATATAGATAGGTAGATATATACACGACGGTTATTAAGGGAGAACACACATAAGTGAGTGATAATGGTTAATTAATGTTGGTTCATTGTTTCAGTACTAAGAAATCAGTTTGAAATATTGGTGAATTCCGGATGAGCCATCCTCCTAATCCTCTGCGTCTAGAGTTTCAGTCAGCATTTGTCGTGCTTGAGTAATGAAAATACATGCCTAAATATTGTTCTGAAGGTCCCTCGCACAGCAAGGGAATAAAGGTAAGAGACTGTAATAGCATGGGACAGAAGGGAAGTATCCCAGCTAGAAATTATAGCTCCTATTAGAGGAAAGGAGATGAAAAAGGATGTCTGCTACAGAAAAAAGAACAGATAATATTAAATAAAGAGGGGAAAAGCCATTTTCTTTGAAAGAGAACACATGCCACAAAATGAAGGACTGCAGAAGGAGCTGTAGAGAGAGAACAAAGTGGGGAAAAAATTCCTTAAAATGAGGGAAGGGGAATGAGTGGTTGAAAAAAGGAGAGGAAATCCATTTAGAAGGGAGCCAGGTTAGGGAGACTCATCACTAATCCATACATTGTATAGGAAATACCTTTTTGTTAATCTTTGGCTAACCGCAAGTTACCTAAAACCCTTTACAAAATGCACGTAGCCTCAGACTCCTTCCCCTGCATTTCCCTGCTGTCCCCCAATGCAATACGCAGTTTACACGTGACCTTGACAGCGGTTTTGTTTTTCCAAAGGAAACCATACGTTTTGTGGTGTGCTGTATATAAGCAAGTCAGGCTCTGGGTCATCCTCTGCTCTGGAACCAGTCAAACACACCCAGATTTTCACTGACATTTCCTACTGATAGTCACTCTAAAGATACTTAGAATTTCAGTCAATGTAAAATATAAGTGTAAAATACTGGCTGCCTAGTATTTATAGCCTGTAATATAATTCAACAGAGAGAAAAAAAATAATCTTTGCAACCTCACATAAGTGGTGAGGCTAATGAGGGAAGCCAACCTGTTGGATTACTCTCATACTTGGTTTTATTTACGTTCCTACAATGGGGCTCTTCACGTGGTTTCTACAGAGGCAGGAAAAGATCCAGCTGCGAAGTCACACTCTTTGCAAACGCATTTTGATATGACTAATTTCTTCATGGGTATTTTACTTGCCACATACTTCTTAAGCAACCAGTTTTCCAAAACACTTACTAACACTTTGTGTTAGTGTTCTGAAAACTGAGTAATTACAGAAAAAGGTCTCACTCGTGGTAAACTTGCTCTACAGCTCCATAATAGCTTTAAACAAAATCTTCAGAATTACAGCTCAAAGCTCTTAGTTCTTTAGCTTATCCAGATGTCTTTTATATGAGCAGACCCAAAATTACGGTCTCGGAATTATTTTTTCAAAATATTCTCGAATAAAATATTACTTGGTGAACACAGTAATTTAATAATGATATATTGTCTTTAGACAATACTAGCCTCATTCAGTGAGCCATTATTTCAAAAGAGTGCAATTCATCTTCTTCAGCTTGTCCTACAAGAGCAGATTTTTCCAACAATCAGTGCACGAGCTTTGGTCCCACTGGGCAGATATTGCTACGTTAAAAATAAGCCAGATTATTGTTGCAGATTTGATTCTATTTCCCATACTGAGAAATGTGCCTCTCTTCTTTATAACAAACTACAGAAAGGAAATTATGAAAAATTCATTCCTTTCAAAAGGACACGCTATTTTTTCCTTCTGTTCTCTGTTCCAGAACCAGCATTAATCTCTGCCTCTCAAGAAGATCTGATGGTTCCCTGTGGGTTAATCCTTTTATCCTCTTCTTCCTCTTCCTTTCCCAAGGGAAATATTTTGAACTTAGAAAAAACTCGTGAAGCTTTAGATCTGGCCAAGGGGGCAGTCAAAATGACACCTGACCAACAATTTTCCAGTAAACATGCTCTAAAAATTGATAGAAATCATTCCTTCAGTGGAACATGCCCAATGCAACACAGCAGTCCTGGGCATTTCTTGGAGCCTCACTGCAGAAAATAAATACAAGAAAGACTTATTAGTTCATTTTGTCTATCACTTGCCAACAAAGAGCTATTTTCCATGGTGTTTCATGATAATACCTGTTTTAAAAGAGAAAACTTTTTTTAGGAGTAACTACTTCACATTAATAGCCCTCACAGATCAAATATTCCCTCCCTTGCCACATTCAAAGATTTCCCTTCAGCAACATCTCCGTTCATCCCTCCTGCCTCCCTGGCAAATGCCCACAGTGGGCACAGCACGGAGCTGGGAAGGACCTGGAGCTGGAGACCAAAGGACACAAACTGCTCTTCGGTGCAAATCAATCATTTCACACTCAATAACCCACCCCCCACCAGTTTTTTTGTCATTATTTGTTTCCTTTCAATGCTTTCTCTTAAATTAATGCTTTTAAACCTCTTTCTTCACTTCTCTGACACCCTATAAATTAACCACAGTAACCTAAGTGGCAATAAAGGGGATTGTCACTTTTTCATCTGCCCTTGCCTTTTATCATGTATATTGTATTTCCTCTTATTTACATTTTCATTATCACACTGGCTCAGTCCCTCCCAGCTCTTCAGGGATGTCACTGTATGAAATATGAGCCCTTGCATTTATAAGCACTGCAATTTTATTAAAGTGAAGCTCACTTTATAGTGGTGAGTGCAAGCAAAAGCATATATCCATAGATGCACACATGCAAATTTAAAGTTCTATTAGGAAAGCATCATGTTAGGATATTTTATCTAATGCCATGTTCTTCCTCATTTTTCCCTTGTTTACAGCTTGCTGAACACTCCGAGAGATTTTTGAGCGTGGGAAACAGGCACGCCAGTGGTTTAAAGTTAATTTTCTTCTTCTGCAATTTACAAGTGCACCAAGAGATTGAAGGGCTGGCTGCAGACACTGTAAGGGATGCGCGTGGTCACCGGCCCAGCTCAGGTGACACACGGGACCAGCCGCAGCAAAGATGCTACACAGCTGTTTCTTACAGCGTCCCTTCCCAGCTGGAACCAAGCCCAGCCCTGCTCGGTGGAGATACCCGCACTGCAGGGCCTGGCTACCATACGGCTGGTTAGCGAGAACTTAACCTTAGCAAATAGGCCCAAATTTATTATTATGGATCTCAAAGCACGACTTTTTTATTTTAAGGGTATCCGTGCTTTCCAATTAAGTGGACTCAGTAACTAAAGCAGGAGTTTTCTCTAGCTTGCAGGTATTGATAAATAATAACTCATTCTTTGCTATTTTTTTTGGGGTCTTGGGTTTGGTTTTTTTTTTTTTTGGGGTGTGGGTGGGTGTGTGGGTGTGTGTTTGTTTTTGTTTGGGTTTTTTTTTTTTTTTAGCTTCAACACTTGTTCAAATCATCCATGGATTAATCCCTTCCACAGCAGACAGCCGCAGCGAGTTGCGTCCTAGGCTTGAGATCACCTGCACTGCTTAGTCAGTGCAGAAAGTGTCTGTGCCTTTGCTTAGCTGTTTTTCTTGCAACGTGTTTAAAACTGAAGGAATGGGAAGTAGCGCTTTCTGCTTTAAAATTTGCCATGTTTTTATGGCAGCTTTAATAGCAGGGTATAAAGTCTGCATCTGGTAGAAGCACCTGTGGTAATCTTACTCCAAAGTAAGTTCAGGTTATAACTACTTAATTTTGCATTTTTTCTGGAAAATATCAGTATTTGCTTATCCCATAGGATAGGCACGTTTTGTATATCAAACAAAATAAACAGTGGCTGCACTTTACAAAGAAAACCAATCCTGACATACTTGCACACACATGCATATTTTATGGATTGTTGCTAATGAAAGATATTGTATTTCATTTTTCTGCTGCTCGCTCAAGAGCAGAGAATGCATTTTCATTAAAGTAGATCAATATTTTAACTGAATACACTTTGGAAATTACTTAAAGAAGCTTGGTTTCTACATCCTTTCCTATTTGTTCTAATTATACCTTTTGTTATCTTTACAATTTGAACATTTCCATACTTAGACTGCCTGCAAATGGCCCTGTGTTTCACTGCTGTAAACTTTGCTGAACAGACCTTGCATTTCTCAAAGCGATAAACTGGAGTAATTTAAGCCTATTTATGTAAAAACTGTCTTGTACATCTGCATGCCTACAGACAAAATTGTTTCGTCGTTGAGGAAAACAGATTTTCAACCACAGCTGACTACTGCTCTCCATCACAGAACTCGACAGAGGGACTCAGTCCTTCACTTACCCATGGTAAAAACAAGAAATCTATTGATTTTTGAAGGGAAAAGACCTACTCCAATATTTCACTTTTCCAGATCTTTCCATTCCATTGGACACAGGCACATTTATCTGCCACGTTATGGAAAACATTGTTCCACTGTCAATTTATCTTAAAATATGCAGGTAATGTGATGTACATCCGAAACAGCTAAACGACCTGAGGCACTACCTAAAACCAGCTCCTACAGGCGCAATGCCTATTCGAGACCCAGTCAGTAACTTGCCAGCACTATCAGCAGAGGGCAGATGTGTCCCTCTCAGCGCAAAAGCCGAGTCCTAAACTCCTCTGCTGACAGCACATCTTCCCTTCGGCAACCTATTTCCATCCAAAACCGCCTAATCAATAGTCTTCAGACCCAACAATCCTTTCCTCATCAGCAGAGCAGATTAAATCGGTCACAGACAATGCCAAAGCTGTATTCCTGTACTATAAAATAAGAAACGACTGCGTGTTATTTACCAGCTGCTTTCTTGGCTCTGGATTTGAACAGCCATTGGGCCCAAAGCTATGAACCTGCCCGTCCTTCCCCTCGGTGGCAGCTGCCTCTGCAATGGCCACACCTTGCACAAATGCACAGGGGTGGTTTGGCTGGGCCAAACTCACTCCTGAAACACAAGGAACAAACACCCTTCCCACTGCAGCATTTCCAGCCCTCCAACCCACATGCCTGGCAAACAAGCAATAATGATGTCTCATTACATCGTTAGGGTTGGCCAAGGACAACCCAAGGCCTAAAACACAGTTTATAGGGAGGGCGTAAATGATGATTCAATAAAAATGCAGATGACCCTGTCTCCCCTGCTTCCAAAGGCTGCAAGGTGAAACTGCGTAATGTCAGGCTCTATGGCTAACGGGAGGATTTTGAAAACATGTTGCTTATAATAAATTTACTTTTTGTTAAAGAATAAAACCAAAGACGTAAAATACAGCTAATGTGCCCAGTGTTAATTGTAAAACTGACAAGTATTAGATGAAATGGGTAATTTTACAAATACAGCAGAAGGGGATTAAATTATATGCAAGAATTATTAGGCTGCATCTTATTTTTATTAAAAAAACATTAGCTGTGTTTTAGGAGCAAGGACCTGAAGAAAAAATTAACTCTAGTTTATCCCTGACATCTTTGAAATTAATCTCCAGACAGAATACTTGCTTGGCCAGATCTCACAGGAAATAGATCCTGCCTGTGGGAAGCCAACTGCAAATATTTGAAAATTTCATGAAGAGAAATAACTAAAGGCCCGAGTCCATAACTGCTCATCATGGCAGAAACTTGTGGGAAGGGGAGTCAGGCGAGAGCGGTAGCACCGATGCAGACCCCGCACATTGGCTTCCCCCCGTTGGCATGAAGGGGAGCTGTAGGAAATCTCGCTTTTGTGAAGTCCTTGGAGGTCTGTAGTTCTAGATCCCTGGGGCAAAGGCAGCCATCAAGTACAGATCCACTATCTGGAAGAGTGAAAATATTTCTGTGCAGTTCCGTATGCTTCCACCAAGACAAGAATCTAAGGATTAGCCTTTAAGCGACCCCATCTGGCAAATACTTAGAAATCAACAAGACCAGCACCGCAGATAACAAGGCTGCTGTGGGCTAGTTCCTGCTGATGTTCCACAATGACAGCTTAGAACTTAAAAACATGTATCTGCACATCTATGGATCCAAAAAAAAAAAAGGTTAAGTAAAACCTGCTCATGGCAAACCAAAAGAAAAAAAAAAAGAGGCACTAAGCTACCTGCTGAAATATCAAATATTAAACACATTTAATTAAAAACTTGAACAGTCCTTTATTATTATTATTATTATTAATATTGCCTGGAGACATCAATTTCCAAACCAAAGGGACTTTCCAGCCAAAAAACCAAAAAGGAACAGATGTCTTTCTATCCACTCCCTTATCCCGAAGTGATTTTTTGACCGCTTCCAGTCCATTTTCACCACTAAATCAGCACCATTGAATTCATTACAGATTACATTAAGTCAGGCTTAGCAAGGTTGTTCTGCCTGCGTGAGCCTGCAATACCATCAGCTGCAGAGGAAAGTTACATGATAACCCAACACTGTACAAAAGTTTAGATTTAGTAAAAGAAAAAAAAATTAAGATTTCTTAGCTAATTGTTGCAATGATTTATGCAAAGTGCCATGCATAAATAACTTTCCTCTGCTGCCATACTCCTTTAATTAGCTCCACTATTGTACATAGTGAAGCTAAAACAAAGTTATACTGTGAAAAAGGAGATGCAGAAATAGTCAGAAACCACAGGTACCTCCAAAACGGCTTTCTGGCACACAACTAAGATCAGGGACAATGATCTGAACATGAACTACACAATGTCAAATTTAACTTTAATTGTTTCTGCAGACACCATATTAACTCTACTCATCATCAGAAATAGCTTTGCTGTGGCCATTCCCAGGCTGGCAGACAGCAGGGTGTCCCTTCCAGTGCACCAGACCTTACCTGGGACAGCACTTCCTTTTCAGTTTTCCTTGCACATTCCCACCTGCCTGCAGCAACACTTAAAAGGGAAGCAACTTGTCAAAGCAAGTGAAAACAAAAAAATCACCGAAAGCTGGCTGGGTGCTTTGCTGCTTTTCCATGGGGATGCTGCAGAAAATGTGCTTTTGGGACAAGTGCTTTCCTCCAAGCAGCTGTTCAAAGGTGAATTCGCAAAAAAAAAAAAAAAGCTCACTAGAAAGGTTAGAAAATCACTTCCCTCCTATGATTTTCAGAAAATTCCTACTAATGCCACCTCAAAACTTTACGCTGAGAGTAGCTCAATTGCAAAGTAGTTCACTTAGCACGTCACGCGACAGAGCACTGCACACAGAAGGACGTGGAGGGTAAGTAAAAGCCGTGACTGCCATCATCAGAGGGGACTCGGCTGTTCCCCAGGCTGCAGCCTTACCCAGCGACCGGGCAATTTTCAAGCACCTTTAATTTTGTTTGCTGCCAGCATGGAAAGTGAGGACAAACTCAGCCAGGGGGAACCCTTTTCCTGGCTTAAGAAAACTTTTGCTACAAAAATTATATGACTGATCGAGTCAAACTGGTTTAAATTTTACCTCTCTGATACACGTAAAACCATCGGGCAGGGTCTAGGAAAAAGTAAGAAAAAAAATTAACAAAAACAAAGTGACAGCCATACACAGCCTTGTCTTTTGTTAATTTTAAGGTGACATTGGATGTGTTCTGCAAGTGCCACAAGGTCCCCTTTCCCAGTGACAGGAGGTATGTTTCCGGTTGTATTTTACATGATTTTTTTTCTGAATTGCCTCTTTCCTTACCCCAAGTGGCAGGAAAGGAAGTCAGAGCTTGCTGTCCCCTGCATGACCATGAAACTCGGGGCAGCATGTGAAGGGAAGCATGCACACAGTCATGCACCCATGCAAGCATCCATGCACACAGCAAGACAGCAGTCATCCTAACAACTCTGATGCGGGTAAGGAGGAGTTTGCATGCGATTTTTGAAGCTGCCAAGGGGCAACAAGAGGGGCCTGCAGCCTTCTGCTTCCTCTCCACAGCTTAGCTCTTTGACAGCCTGTAAAAATAAAGAAGTTATTAGAAATAGCTCAAGTCGTCTCAGGTGGTCTGGAAGACTCTATCTGGTGCTCTTTGCAGTAACTTCACTTGCACCATGGTCATTTTGTACTATCCTTATGTGCCCTGGGAGAAAATTTCATTAGCAAATTAAGTAACATAAATAAATAATTGTTTTAAGATACATATATGGCTTCTCATGGCATCGGCTTCTTTTTATTGGAGAACTGGCGAAACAATATGATCTACAATAACTTGCAAAAGGCACATGAGTTTTGGTACCACCTGCGGCTCCTTGGTGCTACCTCCAGCCTGGGCAGCTCCTGCCCTCAGTCCATCCCATCATTTCCACATAGCTTGTGCCTCCAGCTGCCCAAACCTTCCTAAACATCCTCTCACCACACCACCAGTTCTACAGCATCTCACCTGCTGCTGCCCAGGAGCACCAGTGAGCCCACCTGGTTTCCTCTCACCTAGCACCCAGTGCATTTTGTCCCACAGCTGGTGCATCTATATGCCCCCAATGGACACTAGGATCAAGTACGCACCAAAACAGCAATTCCCAGTGCCGTGTGTTTCTCTAGAGGGGATTACAGGAAAAGCAGCGTATGTGATGGGTTGACTCTGGCTGGATACCAGGTGACCACCAAAGCTGCGTTGTCACTCCCCTCCTCACCCGGACACAGGAGAGAAAACACAACAAAGGGCTGTGAATCAAGGTAAGGGCAAGGAGAGATCACTCAGCAATAACCATCATGGGCAAAACAGACTCAACTTGGAGAAAATTCATTTAATTTACTACCAATCAAATCAGAGTAGGCTAACAAGAAATAAAACCAAAATCTTAAAAACACCTTCCCCCCACCTCTCCTTTCTTCCCAGGCTCAACTTCACTCCCGATTTTCTCTACGTCTGCCCTGAGCGGCATAGGGGGATGGAGAATAGGGGTTGTGGTCAGTTCATCACACCTTGTCTCTGCCGCTCCGTCCTCCTCAGGGGGAGGACTCCTCACACTCTTCCCCTGCTGCAGTGTGGGGCCCCTCCCACAGCAGACACTTCTCCACAAACTTCTCCAACATTAGTCCTTCCGCACGGTGCAGTCCTTCATGCACTGCTCCAGCATGGGTCCCTTCCACGGGGTGCAGTCCTCCAGGAACAGACTGCTCCAGCACACGTGCCACATGGGATCACAAGTCCTGCCCGGAGCCTGCTCCAGCACAGGCTCTCCATGGGATCACAGTCTCCTTCAGGCATCCACCTGCTCCAGCATGGGATCCTCCATGGGCTGCAAGTGGGTATCTGCTCCGCTGTGGACCTCCATGGGCTGCAGAGGGACAACCTGCCTCACCACAGTCTTCACCACAGGCTGCAGGGGAATCCCTGCTCCAGCACCTGGAGCACTTGCTCCCCTCTTTGTTCACTGACCTTGGAGTCTGCAGAGTTGTTTCTCTCACTCCTCTCTCCTGGTTGCTGTCCTGCACTTTGGCCCCCCCCCCACCTTCTTAAACACGTTATCCCACAGGTGCTGCCACTATTGCCGATGTGCTTGGCCTTGGCCAGCAGTGGGACACTCTTGGAGCCAGCTGGCATTGGCTCTATTGGACATGGGGGAAGCTTCTACCAGCTTCTCATAGAGCCTCCCCGCTACCAAAACCTTGCCCACACAAACCCAACACAGAAGACTGTCCAAGGTTCACACTGCACATGCCACTTTTCTCTGGGCAGACAGAGAATGCCAAGACCTCATTCTCCAGCTAAATCAATCTTGCAGCAGCCCATCTCTGCAAACCCTCATGGTGCTCCTGAGCATCAGGACCTGAAATCTTAAGGCTGAGAAATTCCACCATGAATTCTTTAAAGCCACTGAAATAATCCTCACACTCAATACTTTCCCATTAAAAAAGAAATAAAAATGTTTAGAAGTGAGCATGGATTTTCCTTCTGGCATATTTGAGAAGGCTTATACATGCATCACATAAACACAGCGTTAAGCTGTTGGAGGGGTTGAACCTCCTTTCATTATTCTCACTCTGAGCTTTTTACTTTTGGCTTGCTCTTGACAGATGCATAAATAGATGAAATGAAAGAGTCTTTGGGACTGGATGTTAAACTGGTGCAGGAACTGACACAATTTACTCCCCATTGGAGAATTTAATAAAGTACCTGGTTGCTGATAAAACTGGCAGAAGTAAATATTTGAACATGGCTTCCTAGCAGCATCACCTACACAATGAGAAAATGCCTGGTCAGATAGCATTGCTGAGTCCTGGTGCTTAGCCTCGCTAATTCTGGCTCAGCTGTTCTCAGCCTAAGGAAGGAATAATTAAAGAAAAAACCAAGACCAACACAAGAAAATGACTGTGGAGGCTCCAGTTGGCTGCTGCAGTGCAAGAGCAATGGTGATGCTGAGAACAATCACAGTAAAAGAACTGAATCCTGAAGGACCGACTACTCACACAGGAATGTCATTCACAGATCAGCGACTACAGATACCTCCACACTTTCCCCTTTTGGACTGAAACTTCAAGAACACTTCCAAGAGAAGCTGCTCTCAAGAGCAAAGAGCCTACAAACAACCATGAATTTAAATTGTATCTATTGAGACTTTGAGCAGTTTGGTCTAGTGGGAGGTGTCCTTGCCCAAGGCAGGGGGTTGGATCTTGATTCTTCAAGGTCCCCTCCAACCCAAACTATTCAATGATTCTATGATACACAGACCCCAACACGTACTAGGGATGGAGCAGGACATACTAGGAGCTTTACTGAAAGCATACGAAAAACTATCAGCAAAATTTGGTAAACTCCACTGTACCAAACGCAGTATAATCACGTAACTTTTTAACCTTCTTGATCAACCAAGATAGGTTTGCAACAAATAAAGAGAATGAGCAGGTTGCTTAAAGAGGCCTTGAATCCCTGCTGAAGTAAAAGGTGTTAAATGAAATTAAGCCATGAAATCACCCACTTCAAGGGAAATCCCACTTTGCTGGGTAACCTGAGGACAGGGAAAAAAGTCTCCAAATCTAATAAATGTAGTTCGAAATTTGCATGTTAACACTAGCTGCAAACTAATTTCCATTGACGAGAACAAAGAAATGTAAATGCAGTCATTAGAGAAAGCATGACAATAGTGCCCGGATTTACTAAGGGTGAAATCAATGACTAAGAAGAGCTAAAGTACATGGAGAGGGCCCACTGTAAATATTGGGCATGAAAAGATGAAGATGCACGAGAGATGATTAGCAGATAGCAGAAGACAATAGATGTGCTGCAAAAAAGAGAAAGACGAACTATTTTTCTGTACTGTGTAACCTTGTGAGTAATCCAAACTTTAGACTGTAGATAATACCTTCTGGATAGAACAGTATTTTCTTTTTTCCTCTTTACAGATACAGGAAAAAAGGCCTTAAAGAGAAATAGAAAAAAAGCTTCTTGTAACAATACGCTTTTCTTCATTGTATGAAAAACTTCACAGAGTCAGCTTTCAAGGGTTCAATCGCAAATTAATTCCCTTCCAGATTGATAAAATTATGAGGTTTTGGTTCACAGTATCAAGTTTTTATTTAACACAAAATTGGTCTTTTTTGAAAAATAGCACTTTTTCAATAAGCT
This sequence comes from Chionis minor, assembly GCA_013398295.1. Classification (NCBI taxonomy): domain Eukaryota; kingdom Metazoa; phylum Chordata; class Aves; order Charadriiformes; family Chionidae; genus Chionis; species Chionis minor. The sequence goes on along the minus strand of VZSF01008493.1, from coordinate 846,836 downwards.
CAACAGAAAACTTCTCAATCATCACCTCAAATTCATATGCTTTTATCTAATATCTAGATATATGCATTTAATATGCATATATCTAGCATATTAAATAGTACAAATAGGAGAAACTACAATATCGTTGCCACTACTTACAAAACTTCTTCCTAAAACACACAGAAGCAGTTACTGAGGACTTATTTGTCATCTCTTCCAAGAGGACTCTTATGATATTTTTTCCCCCCACTTCCCCCAATGCCCCCCAAGGTTATGGGCTACTCTCTGGGCAATGAAATAGAGCAATTTCTGAACAACTATGGATCAATGAAAAGGAAAAAAAAAATTGGCAGAAACTCAGTTCAGCATTTCTGAGGATTATTTCTAACATGCTAGTGGGTTGTTTACAAACAGTAGGTAATGCCATATCCAGTCCGTCAGGGCTGTGCACGCAGAATGAGACTGCCCACCTGTACCTGACCAGGTACAGAACTGTAGGAACAAAGCCAATATAAGACTCTCCTTAAACCATATAAATCCAGACGCATTTTTCCATGTAATTTGACTTAAAACACTTTCTTTCCTTCACAGCCTAAAGAAAGATGAAGGAAAACCAAACACAAAACTTGCAGGTACCAAAATAAGATGCGGAAAGCATTGATAGACAAATGGAGAAAAGAAAAATTGAATTTGCAGCCCCATAATCCTATTTCAGCAGTGGCACGCTAATAAGATGATTAGATTTCCCCTGTGATGTCTGCATGGCAGTGTTTCTTATTTGTGCCCATGCCCAATCTTCTGAAAGTTCAGAAACTATTGGAACAATGGTGGACTTTAATGGCTTCCTGACAATTGGAATGACATAAACACCCCAATGCTAGTGTTTTGATTTTGTTCAAATTATCTGAGAAAATAAACATGGCAGATAGATAGTGTTTATTTCAATGCAAAAACCAATCCTGTAGTAGAGCAGAATTCTGGTACAGCGTAAAGAATATATTTTCCTTTTTGTCCTAATTTTAGGAAACCAGAGCACTAGAATGCTGCAGGATATGATGGGACATTGAGCTGGCCAGATGGACATCTGCCAAGGTCTTTTGTTTATCAAGAAGGCTTTAAAAAAAAAATCAGAAGGAAGTTTTTTTAGACTCAAAACCAGACTAATTATTTAATAGAGTGAATATAAAGGAACTCAATAGAACAGACATAAAATGGCTTTATGCACAAACCCTTCACTGCCAAACATACTGAGTTTGGGTCCTTAGCTGCAGGATTGTTTCCAGCCAGCTCTGTTGCTTTCTCAGTTACAGGAGCCCCAGCGCAACCTCTCTGCCCTCAGGGAGAAATAAATTTGTTTCATAGAGATAATAGAGCCAGTGGAAAAACAGTGCTGCAGTTATGTCACATCTGTTACAGAGGTAACGAGTAAATATAATAGAAGCTTCTTTGCCCTTGGCAGGGTCTAGTTAGGTCAGCTGAAAAACTTCCTCAAATTATGTGATCNGGAGGGAATAAAAAATAAAGATCTCAGTACCCGCCCAGTGGCAGTGGAGGGCAAGCCATTTCCCAGTGTTTCTCCTTACTGTTTAAGTCACATTTCCTTACATTGTCATAACACAGCAATTTACACCACAAATAAAGCTTTGTGTGACAGTACCGACACTGGAAAGTGAGAAATGTACTCTTGACTATTTTTGTGCTTTGTAAGAAACACAGCGCATTACTTAACATTGAAACAAGATACTGAAGTACCATTTGCTAACACACCAACTCCCAACTGCAAAGGAATAAAAAATGAAAAATATTTACATACTAACTTTATATAGTTGAATAATCTTGTACAGTTTGTTAAACAAATACATTTCCTGCCATACACATATTTTACAGGGCAAGGAACCTGGCAGCATTTTCCATTTTACTCTGTTACTATGAAATTTGAATACATTCAGCATCACTTCAACTTCAAACATATCTGCACAGAAGACAGCTCAGTCTACCATACAGTCACTTTCCCAGATTAATTCCATTTTGTGTATTTTGTTGGGATATTAAAGGCTATCTCCCCCAAGTATATACAATCTTAGCTGAACAGATGGGTATACAGCTTGCAGTCTCTTAGGTACGTGGTAGCATGGACACAGCTTTAGGGAGGTGTCTGTGCTCATTCCCCAGAGTAAAACCCTGGAACCTCTCCTTGAATGCCTTTTCCAGCAGGTGGCCAGGCTAGGGTGTGCCAAGGGGCACGGATGCCACGTGCAGAGCAGCACACACACAAAGCACTTTAGGAAAATGGTTTTCCATGCTGCAAACCATCCACACTGTGCTCAACCTCGAGAGCTCAGGGTCCAGGCTGGAGTTAGAGCAAAGGCTCTGCCTAGAGCTGTGTCCAAACTACAGCCAACACTGCTTATGTGTTTTGCAATGTTTTCTTCTGTTTCCAAGAAATTTGTTAGCTGCCTGACAGCAATCCAGGCTTCAGTTTCTACAATTTTTTCCCAACCATGAGTAATACACTTCATGGAAGAAGAGGTTCTCTATCTCAAACTCTCAAACTCAATTTTGTTTTGATAGGGGCCCTGGAAAAGCCCATCTGAAGAATTAATCCAAGGACAAGAGTCCACAGTTGATCCCTTTCAGTCACTAAGTGACACTTAATAAGTCATACCTACAATTAAACTGTAGAATTGCACGGGGAAAGATGATGAAGCTTCTCCTTCCCCCCTTCTGCNAGAAAAATCCCCAAACCCAACTCTCTGCCCCTTCTCGGATGCCTTTCAGCAGGAAACCTCAAGCCCAGCAAGAAAATCCTCCTGGAACATTAATGGTCTCGCAGCAGAATTCACAATTACTTATGGCCCTTTAGGGGAAATCAGAGAAACAAACATTAGAATAAACCATTCCCCTGAAAGAGGAGTTTTGCAGAACTTGCAGTATTTTGCTGGAAACACAAAACAGTTTATGCAAAACAGTTCTTACACCCTTAGCAGGACATGGACTGCAGAGCTCAGGTATTCGGAAGGAGGAATAGCTAACACGAACTGCAACACAACCCAAAAGCTACGTTGCTGGATAGCACTGATAGCTTCTTTCAACCTCCTAGTTGTGATTATCAATAGCATCAGCAGCATTATTTGCTCGCAATAATGCATTATAACCAGGCAGTGCCATTTCACAGCATTCAGCTGCTTACAAATCTATTTCCAGCCCTACTATAGAAATGAATTACGCCTCAGTAGCTCTCCAGCAGAACAGGAAGGAGTAAAGGCCATTTGTAAAGCCCCATCAGTAAAACTGGAATAATAATGCTTACACATCGAGATGCGCTTTCGCAGCACTCCACAAAAGTCCCCTCAACTTCATTAGCACTCAGTTATCGCATCTCCTTTGTTACAAACCGGCCCGACTTTGTACTGTGGTTTTGTGCTGTTGTGTAAGACAAAGTTCTACTCCAGTTACAGCAAGGACTCTCCCAAAACTTAAATTTTTTTCCGAGGCTGATATTTAGGCAGTGCTTAAAGAATAGTACTTGCTTCTAGATCACTCGCAAGTACTTCATTCAAAGAGGAATCTAAGAAATGCAGCCAAAAATAAGAGATTGATGATGCCAAAAGACGACCAACAGGAAGAACTGATGGGAAGCTCGAATTTGATTATACAAACAAAAAAAATCCAGTGACTCATCTGAAGGAGCACACCAGATTCTTTCACTGTATTCCCAGAGCTACTGTCAGTACACGCTGCCGAGATTCCTTTTGACTTTAGCACTAGTATAATGAATCAGGTTTAATACGGCCGTGTTCCATGAACACACCTATATATCCACATCTATGTATCTATTGCCTTTTCCAGAAAAGCAGGCATGTGGCTTCCCAGGCAGGGAAGCAGGCACCTTTCATGCCATACTCCATCATCACAAGGCTTTGTCACAAAGAGCCATGAATCAGCCATGGGGAAAAGTAATCACAGAAAAGAGCTAGACTCAGGGCTAGCACAAGAGGGAAAAGCCCAGCTAGCAGAGGGCAGAAAACACCGAGTCTACTTTACGAGCATCAGCCTGAGCAGACCACGGTGAACCCCAGGGAAAAGCTAGGAAACACCACATAATAGTCTCTATTATATACTCTATTATTTCTAATATATATACTCTTCTATTTCTACTATACTCTATTCTTTTCAAAGGAAAACCACTGACTTGTCCAGAGTTGTCTGTAATAATTCACAGAGCAAGCTGCGACACCCAGGGTGATATCCAAAAAAAATAAATATGCGCATTCATGACAGAGGCATGTTAGTTCTGTGACTAGGCTTGCTCCTTTTCAGGGACTTTCACCTGCTCAGGCTCTGTAAGAGAGCTCACATTACAGAATCATTTCTGCGCTGCAAAATCGGGCTCTCTCCAGATCTGGGGCAGGCTCTGAACTCCAGCTAGCAAGAATCCTTTGCTGTGCAAACTAGCAGCAGAACTAAAGCCAAGTACCNAAAAAAAAAAAAAATCAGTATTCAGAACGGCAGTTCTTGGCACTTCACAGTCTAGCACAGTGTGCCCTGGGAATAGCCTTTCAGCATTATTCTCACCTAATCACTTCCTCGTTTCTATCAATTTAGTCAAACTTTGTAGGATTTTCTTCTTGGAAAAGGTGACACTAAGAATGGCTGTCTTGTGTCAGACCAAAAAATTCATCTAACGCAGGGAAGAGAATAAGAACGAGATGAACACAGAGTGATACTCTCGAGGGCCCCATCCTGGTCTCCAGCAATGTGAGCAATATTTCCCAGTCCAGAGCTACTATCATCATACCCAAGAAACACACAGCTCTTTAGTAAATTTTGGTCCTAGGTACTTTCTTAATATGCACAAATATAACATAACAAGCCTACCTGCTGAAATAAAATGTAACCTGGATAGCAGTGAGCATCACCACAGGGACCAATAACGTTCATGGCTGAGAACTCGGTGCCACCCAGCTGAGCTCACAGAGAATAATTCCCCTTTTGGAGCTTGACTTGATCCTGGTCTCAGTCAGTTCTATCAGTGATCCTGAAGTCAGAACCCCACCGTTGCAGAAATACATAGTAGGGACCGTTCCCATAGTTAAAATTTGTAATCTCAGCAGGAAACAAAGCCTAAAGAGCATCTTTCCAGTTTTAACTGTCAAGAACGAGCGCTCAAGAGTAGAGCAGAAGAGCTTTTCCTGGGTGCCAAGGCTGTGGCATGCCTGGGCAGCCCTGGCTCACGAGCACTTGGTTTACAGCTGTCAGGACATTTGCTCAGAGTCCCACAGGGAGCCTGGGACAGAGTTGAGGTTACACCTGCCATCACACCTGGGTAGAGGAAGAAATCTACTGTTAAAGCTCATAATTCATATTTTATTTTTTAAAAAAAACACCTAGTTCTGGGCAGAGATGAGGAACAGAAAATGGAAAAATGTTCATGCAAATCCTATTTTGTGTGAAATTACTATCTGGCTAACTGCAATGAAATGTCCCTTTCTGCTGACAGTCTAATAGCTGAAGCCACAACGGGCAGCAGCAGAGGGGCAGCTCCAGCCTCCAGCAAGGGGCACAAAGCCCCACATCCCAGCAAACAGCAGTTTTGCAGAAGACCCATTTCTTATTAATGGGTAAATAGCCTGGCAGAAAATTCCTACTATGCCTACTCAGCTAAAACATATTACTATACTTTTACTAGACTAAAGTTTAGAGATCAGTAATCACCGCTTGGGGAAAAAAAATTAAACTGGAAGTTTCCCAAGTATGCTTTGGTAAGGTGAAGAGAAGGCAAATAAAAGATATGAAGGCAGCAATATCCTCAAAAAAGCAGAAGCAGGTCACTGGCCTTAAGCAGGTTCCCCCAGCCTAGGAAATGTGAGGTGAGCGAGGACCAAGGCAAGATTTCAACTCCAAAGCAGCAAGGGAAAGGGAAAACCATGAGAATATGTCAAAACCATCAAACTGTGATGCTTTTTCTGAAGAAACATCAAAAACTCTTCAGAGGGCACTTAATAAATGAAATAGTCATAGGAGACTTCTGAATTATAAATGAAGTAACTGAACTTAAATTTCTTTCTTTTTTGGAATAGGTTGTTCATCAAAAAACCTCTGATGAGCCAAGACAATGCATTACAAATAGACTTATTCTGAGAAGAATTATTGCTGCCAATGTTTTTTTCCTCATTGAAAAGCAAATCAGACACTTCAAGTCCCTGATTTATTACTGCACCGATTTCCATGAACATTGGTTTGCTCTAGCTTTGAGTTAGAAAAAGGCTTTTGGGAAGAACAATCATCAATGAATATATAATGTGGGGGAATCAAGCAATCAGAAATAGTAATTAGCTCAGTGCCTAAAATTCAAGGACGTGTTATCCTTGGGTTATTATAGGAAAAATAGAATTTTATACTTGCGCATGCAGGTAGGTTTTAACTACTGTCTAAAAACTAAGTTGTTTTCCCCCTCAGAGGTACCTTTTGTGAACAGGTGGGATTACACACACTGGGCGCTGGCTGCAGAACGGACACAAGAACTGAGCAGTTATTTGGAAGACGAAGGTGAACAGACAACGGTGCCAGGCCAAACACAGCTTGAACTACATAAAACCATTAATACAGACACTCTCAATCACGTATACAGTGTTTAAGGTCGTGATTGCAGGGGACCACAAAGCTGCAGCCTCACCTGAGATTTCTTTATTCTGGACTGGGATTTTTCCCCTGAAGAGAGAATGTGTGTGTGTGTGTATATACATGCGTGCATGAACTTCACACCCACAGCCTCGCCGTGCCGGGAAGCACCGCCATGCTCAGTCACCGCAGGCTGCTGGTGGGAGCACGTAAAAGCCGGCGCAGGTATGAACGACCACAGCAGCAGCCCCTGAGCGAGGACAGCCGAAACATGCCGGGCCCATCACTGCCCAAGGGCTGGTGCTTCCAGGGGGTGTCCCATGGCCAGGAGCGTGCCAGGAGGGACAGAAGGTCCCTGGTCTCTGAGCCACCCCTGGGTGTGTGGGCAACTTGGGCTGAGCTCCTGAAGAAGACACTGAAGCTGTTCGGAATACAGACTGTTTTGCGGGAGATGCAACTCTTCCAAAGGTGGCATTCCACATTGGGAAAATAAATAAATGGAAGATATTTTCCATAAAATCAAAGTCTTGACTGTGATTTAGAAAACTTCACTTAGGAAAATCTTTCAAGTGTTGTTTCTCACAAATGTTCGTTAAGGTACCCAGTCCCATAAATTTTTACTTTCATTACTGGGCAGGAACCTATACTGGAATTCTGCACAACAGAAATGTCACGCCAAAGATACCAAAGATATTAAAAAAAATAAAAATTGGCCATTATTTCTACTTTTACCTTAACTTTAAATTTCTTTAAATCAGTTTGTTTTTAAAATAAAGCTTTCTTTGTTCTTTTTTTTAAATAGAAATATTTATTTTCCCAAGCCGAAAACATGTGTGGGTTTGCTCACATTTATAAAAAAAAAAAAAAAGAGAAGATTTTGTTTTGTGTATTAACATACACCTCATCCTGTTTGTAAACAGCAGTGTGTGAAATAGAATTTGCCATAGAACTATAAGGCAATTGCCAGTAGGAGTGAGTCTGGGAGCAAATGTCCTCCTATGACAGCAAACAGGAGAGTTCACAGGACAGCTCACCACCATGTTATGGCAACTCACCTGTGCAAAGACCAGAAAAAGTACAAATTGATTTGGTCCAGGACAAACTGAGGAGTGAAACACTGCTATTAAATATGCATGCTACAGATCACATCCAAATGAGACAGTATCACCCAAAAGATTACTTCTTTCCATTTCACAGTACTGGAGTTTAAGTTGAGCAGATTGCTCCAAAATGTGAAGCATAATTAAGCAGAACATAAGTACCAATAAGGCTCTATTTGCAGAGAGGAAACTGCTGGAAAAATATTGTTCCAATCCACATCAAGAGTTTTCAATAGGACGTGAGAAACTGTGCCAAAATGCATTTGCTCATGTAAAAAGGCTTTCTGCTGAAACAGACATTACATAACTGACAGCATCAATCCTCGGTTACGGCTCTAGGAACAGAGAGCTGGCAGTGGGCAGGGGCATATTCCCATAAATTCCTTTAAAGAAAATTCCTGCTAGAGGGCAGCACCTATACCTCAAGCATTTCAGTGGATTCGATCTCAGCAATATATGGAAGCAACCAATAGCGCCCAGACTTTTTGATTGTAAAAGACATTAGCGTCCTAATTTCTAGTTTGCCAAGAAGATGAACAAGAAGTGGATCTCCAGAACACTAATGTAAACGGGCAGTGCCCAAACCCCTCTTCTGCCATGAGTGACTCTCTAAATACAGCCTACTTCCTGACTCAGAAATAGAGCTGCTTTAGCATCTATATATTGGTTCAAATTCTTTAACTACCCCTTTAACTGTTGTGCTCCAGCATTTTGAATGTAGACAGCTATAATATATATATATATTTGCTTTTGTACGTATGCACCACTGCCCAGGACTGAGTGCATTAGCGTGCTGAAACTCTTCACCCAACTAAATGTTAGCTCCTGATATTAATAAAAGAAAATACAAAAAACTGCATCCAACACACTAGACTGTATGGAATTAGTAAGACTCCAGTGCAAAAGCAATAATTTGTTTCAAGACATGTAACAGAGATCTTATTTCCTTACAAGGAATCTTTTTACCCTTTTGCCAGGGCTGTACCTGGCCCACGGTGACGCTCCCATGAGCGGCCGTTTCAGTCAGCTTGCTGGCTGCTGATCCCTCCCCATCATTCCAGTTGCTCTTCACCCCTCACCTTTCCCTGTGGATCCTACCTCTGAAGAGCGGCACGAGCATCCTCCAGGCTGAGGGCAGGCTGTGTCGTGCTCTAATCCTCTCCGAGCCGCTCTACAGAGAGGAAGCGATCCCGAGCAGCTTCACACACCCACTCCTCCCCAGGACGGCGAGCACGCACTGGGCTGCTCTGCAAAGCCTCATTAAGCCACAGCCGTGGGTACAGGAGACAGCTTCAAATTTTATATGGGGGCCAGAACAAATTTCACTGCAGCATTTTGAGCCATCTTTAAGCGTTCAGGAAATTAGCAGAACACCAGTTACAACATCTCCTGTAGGAATGAGATGGGAGTTTTACTAAGAACTACTAAAAAAAAAAAATTTCCATTAAGAGGTGACATGAGGTAGAACTCAGGGAAGCAAAAGGAAAGGCTTAGCTGGAAGTCATTCAAATCAGAAATTCAGGTCTCCCTCACTTTGCTCTGCAGTGGTCTGCTCAAACCCTACAGGTACCCATCAAGTGGTTCAACACAGCAAGAAGAGCCCTTTGGAAGTGCCCTGAGCCACTTGTGCCTTTCTTAGGGTGAGCAAACAGAAATACAGGCACAGTGTGAAGGTGAAAAGGTTTTTCATGTGGGTTTCTATGTCTCACTGAGAAGCAAAAAAATTGAGGCAGGGAGGCACACAGGACACAAGACCACACACACTGGTACCAAGCAGTAAGCAACCTCATAAAACAGGAGCTAAAACCCAAGCCTACCACTCACACGGTGACAGACCACTCCGCTATGGTCAATACACCAAATAAACCCAAGCAGGGGCAGAACTGCGCTACACCTCCCTAGACTCCCATGCAGGAGCCAAACCACCACCAGTTACCAGCCAGACAGCAACACAAACAGGCAGGGAAATGAAACCCCGGCAGACAAGACAAGAAAGTTTCAGAAGACAGACAACAGCTTAGTAATTTTTAAAATGTGGCCCAACTAGTGGTGCTGGGAATTTAAAAACTTTGTTCCTGCAGCAAGATATTAATGGGACACACACAAAGCTTGCTCACATTTTTCTCTGTCTTTATTCTGCTTCTCCTGGAAGGGCAATAGGGACTCCCACAAGGCTCAACACTGTGACACACTCTGCTTAGGATGTGTATGCAACTAACTACATGAGTTGCCATGCAGTCAAAGCACATAATTATTTGAAATTTTACCGTGCTAAAGTTAGAAGCCTTAAATGCCACTAATTCGTCTGAGGATCTTTCTGCTTCTGAAACGTATTAATTTTCAGACTGGAAGGGGAAGGCCATGAGCTTTATGGCTTCCCAGGCTAGGGCCTGGATTTCATCAACCCCTCTAAATATGCTGGCAAATTCAGAGATCTGGCCTGTTTTCAGAATACCACCAACAGAGAGTGATTTGAGGCTAATAAACATCAGTGCTTGTAAACACTGGAGCTGTTCTGGTTGACAATGAGGACTTCTGCAGGCAGAAAACAAATACACAACTGAGCACATGACCAATGACAGAATGCAGCTTATTAAATTTTCATGCTGAGTCTGATTACTTTCATTTAGCAACACAGATGTGCAACCAGGATGAGGAGATACAGCACCCATGAGTACTGGAAAATGGCTGGCAATATGAGCAAGATTCGGAAACCAGTCACAGCAAATGCTGCTCACGTGTGCACTTACCAGCTCTTACCAGTGACTTGATTTTAAAGACGACATGAAAACATTTTAATATATTAGGCTCTATAATACTGATTCTTCCGTTCTGCTTTAAGGAAGTCACATAGTAGTCCACAAATGAGTGGGGAAAAAGACAGGGGAGTATTGCCAAGAACAGTTGTTAAAAAAGGAATTAAAAACACACTCCATATACGACGAGGATTAAATTGGGGTATTCTGTCTGAAACACCATTAACATACAAGAAGCAGAAGTAATGGGTTTAGATGGACAAGCCATCATGGGTAAGCTTATCCCAGTATTAGCCCAGGAGCATCTCAAATACAGAACTGCTTGTGTATATGAGCCCTTTGGGTCTTTCCCTTCTGCTCTGGGCTCTGCCGTCAGGATGCTGCAGGACCACCGACAACGGGAAGAGAAAATCAAGACTCACCACCCGTGTGCTGATGGGAACTTCTAGTCTAGGATCTACCTAGGGAAGCCTGACCTGTCTCTGCAGGTGCTCCCTCCTGCATAAAATAAAATAAATATTTTAGGGAGGAAGAAGCATTTGGCTTCAATTATTTTAACTGGAGCACATGAAGAATAAAGAATGAAAATTTCCCATTCTGCATGCTTTAGATTTCATCTTGTAATTTCAATTCCCCTTTTAATCATATATAAGAAATTTAATAAAGCTTTGGACTAATCCCAGAATAATAGAAAAATTGAGAGTTAGAGCCTTGCACATACAAAGACACATAAAAGGAGCCTCTGCAGCTGGAATCAGCATGTGCTGCCAGCCCTGCACAGCAGCTGGGAGCCCACCCTCCCGCAGCCGTACCAACCCGGAGCTGCGGGGACAGGGCACCAGCCCCTCCTGGCCTTAGGGACAGGACTCGCAGCTTCACCCTTCTCTTCTGCTATTCCTGCCTAAAAACCCCCCCCACCCACTGCCAGACAAGTAGCTCAGCCAGAGCAGCAGGCACACGCACGGCACTGCAACAGACCCACAGAGTGCCAAGGTCAGGGCTGGGGGTACAGCCACGGCCCCTCGTCACCTGCCAGCACCACCAGTGGCTGCTTCACTTCCCAGTCCTGCTGCTGGGAGGGATCGTGGACCATCACAGCATGGCGGTCAGGAAGTGTGGTGGACATAAAATGGACAAATGAAATGTTTACTCTTTCCACACTGTGAAATCTCATGTTAAGAGAGAAAGGATTAACTGTTAAAGTAGTTAAATTTATTTGGACTTAATTAAGACACATTTAGACATGCATCCTCAATTCAACTTTCCCATGTGTAGTTTTAAGAACCCTGGGAGAGGGATTAAGGTAATGTTAATTATGTTCCATTTATATTGACTATTTAAAAAGCTATCCCTTTCCAATTATGAGCTTCTCTAACTCAATTTCTTCAAGAAAAGCAGCCATACCCTGAAATTCTCAAGGATGTTCTTCAGCCAAAAGAAATGTCTCCCCCTACAACTGTAAATTTACTGAAGCCAAGTGAAACGATTCCAGATTTCAAAACACGGCATGTTAGAGTAGCCCTCTTGCGGTCCTCACAAATTTTTGAAAACAAGGAGACAATCAGGCAAACACAGGCGAGTTAGTATTTTTAGATGAGCGATGCTTCATGTTGGTGAGAAGCAGTTCAGCAGCAATGCGAGAAGCTGGACCACAACTTTCATTTTGAGACTTACTAAAACAATGTGTCTGTGATAAATTGGCAGAACAGTGAGAAAGAGCAGCAAGTTTTCAACATCCCCCCCAGAGCAAGGACTGCCCTGGAGCCAGTACAGGGATGCATCCTCAAAAGCCAGGTAGGCTCTTAAAGAGTTCAAATTACCAGCCTCAGGCCACACACTACTTATTCCTCCTACCTTAACGTCCCCTCCTCTTCCCTCCCTCCCTCCGCAGGTAAATCTCCTGCCCTGGCCGCCCGCGTTGCTTCGAGGCTGCTCACCTGCTCCCAGGGGCACTGCGCAGGCTGACCTGCCCACAGGATCCCCCTTCAGGAGTGAGAACAGAAAACACATCTGACCGCTCTTTCCAGTCTGCAGTAAGAACGATTTCAAGATTCTAAACACCTTTTGTGTAATAATGATCTAAGTTATCATTAACAGCAAAAGTCGAAGAACTTTATTTTTTTTGAACTTGGCCACGTCTCTGTAAAATGAATGCTGTTTTCACACTATTTAATTTCTGTAATTTAAAGATGCATAAAAAAAGATACTTATTTTCCTTTCTGCTGCAATGAGAAGCCAAATTCATAAAAAAACTTACCACCATTATTTATTAGCAGGCAGAAAGCTTCTGGGTATAATAAAAATTTCGTACATAAAGCTGCAGCTGCCTGAGGAGAAGGGGGAATTAACTCTAATGAAATTGGTTTAAAGAGCCTCATAGTATCACTTAAAAATACAAAAAAGAAGGGGGTAGAAGTAAGAGAAAAAAAGAAAGATTTTTTTTTTTGATAAATCAGAAAAATATTATCTGTTCTTTCTGCTAAATTCTCATAAAAAACCCAAAAGACAAATTTTCTTCTCATCCTTGAATTTCAGATGTATACCTGGAAGGAGCACTTGCTTCTCCATGTATGCTGATATTGCACCTCTTAAGAAGCAGATACGTTGTCTGATTAGGATTTCTCTTGAGTGGCAGATTTTTTAATTCCTAGTTTAGAGACTTTTGCTGGTCATCACCCAGGTGAGTGGTCAGCTCTTTAAGCTCAACTAACCTCCCAGTTATTTGTGCCTTGGAGATACAAGCAGCACAGCTCACAGAGCTTCAGTTGGTAAAAAAATTCCAGCATCATCTAGAAATTCCATTTGCAAAGCAGTGGCAGGACTGGAGAAACAAAACACATTGAGAAATGCAGTTATGGGGAGACTGTACAGTCACTTGTCCACTCAAACCTGCACCACAAAGATAATTTAGAGCAGGGTATCTCTCCCGCCCAGCTGAGGAAGGCAGGCAGTGATGCCATTTCGCTTATTAAGGTATTACAAGTTCTTACCATGTGCATTTTCTTTTAGATACCTGCCTGTGCTTAGTTTTTGCAGGTGCTTTGGTCATCTGAAATTTAGCATTTGATAAACAGCTTTGGTGCAAGTAATATATATGTTTTTAAAGTCCTCAGTGCAACAGCTACATAATTATGATTTTAGCAAGATTTACAGCACTCAGCTTCAGTTATATTATGAAGGAAAAACTTACGCATTTGATTAAGAGAAATTATTTTCTTCACATGCTGAATTGACCGTGAATGGCAGGTGTCTGTAAGTGCAGACCTTTGGATTGCCTTGTCAGCCAGGCTCTGCAAGCAGATGTTGCTGCGTGGTCTGTAACATGCTGCATCCAGCCTGCTGTGTGGCCTCAAGGTGCAGGGAAACCCTGGCACAAGGTTATTCATCTTGACCTTTTTAATGTATAAAATTCAGGTTTCATTAATTTTATATTTATAAAAGCCAAAATACACTATTACTACTGGATGCAACTCAGACTCAACAAACTGCTCGTTTTTTGTTTGGCTACTCAGCAGCTAGCCAGAGCTTTGCATTATTGAACTCACCTATAGGATCACCTTTAAGACTGAAAGACAAGTTCCCAAACTTCACCAGGAACTACACCTGAAGCCAAGTTATAAATTAATAACCAAAACTCACTAGACATGATCTCCATGGTTTTATATTTTTGTTCCTGAAGTAATCACTCTCATTCAACATTTTCCCTACAGAAAACTGCTCAGGTTCACAGCAGATAAATAAAAAATATAGATCCTGCATATGAATTTCAGCAAAATCCCAGTTGAAAATGCTGGCAGTAAAGTGTTCAAAGTACAGGTAGGCTTGGAGAAAAAAAAAAATCAAAAAAAAAAAATCACTTCATTGTTATGAATCTTGGTGCATGATACTACAGCACAACACAATGATTATGTGGCAAGCAGGACTGTATTTAGATTGTTGCAAATGACATCCATTAATCACCATGATCAGCCTGGATCCAAACATTCTCCAAGGAAGGCCACATTTAATTTCCTAATTCTTTACTATAATTAAAATCAGATATTTGTATTTAGTCCACCATGCAGCCCAGATGTGACTACTGACACAGAAATAGCCCAAACCTGTCACGTAGTACCAGCATGAATTGTTACACATTTTGCAAAAAAGCAAGATACTAAATAACTCTCTAGGAAAGAGGGAACCATCATTCATAGCTGTTTTGGTTAAAATTTTTCCCCCAGAATGTACAAGGATGAAACACAAGATGCAGACTCTAGAGATTTCTTTAGAAGGGCAGAGAACATATAGATTCCCACATATATAATATATATATATTCCCAACCCATACAGATGAAGTGTCACGGGAGCGCTTTTCCTTTAGCTCCCTCTGTATCCCACATCCTTGACTGAACTAAGCCAAATCCTTCCTCCCCAATTTCACATTAAGCAGAAAGGTTTCGTGCTAAACAACTTTAATTGAAGAGCACTCAAAAAGATATATTCATGCCCAAGTCAGCTACTTCCATGTTCTTTCAAGTGCTGCCGTTCCTAATAGGACAAACCGCACTGGGCTCCGCTGCGCTTTGTGCTGTGCACTGTGATCCTCAGGATGCTCGAAGCAAAGGCGGCAGAACCTGCACCACCATTTATACTTTTTAGATGGCTAATTATGTGTCTTTTGCTGCTGCTGTCCTTCAGCAGAGCCAAGCCAAGCTGCTTGCTGCTTCTTTGAGGAAAGAACTGTTTTCTCTCACACCTTTGATACAGGACACCCTTAAGATGAAAAGCTTTTCAGGTGGGAGAGTGCTTGGAGACAATACCATACATGTTTGTTCAACTCCCTCTTACCCACGTGCTCCCTTTGACCAGTGGTGCGCTGACAATTTGCAGTCCCGTGATTATTTTATGAAGCTGATCCTGTTCTTTTCCATCTCAGTAATCAATGGGCAGGCTTACGGTTGAGAAAGCTGAAGAATATAATAAAATAATGAAAATAAACTAGCTGGATAGCTTTGTCCAAACTTTACTACACAGTGTCAGATGCAGCTCAGTTATGGCCAGCGCTACCCCAGCTGATGCTCTCCATCACCTCTCTCAACAGAAAATGGGAATTTAGGAGGTACAGAGAGAGCTCTAGAGAGGGCATGTGGAATTCAAGGGGAATGAAGCCTCTGTGCATATTCCGCATTTCAAAGTGGTTCCGTAGTCCACAAATAATGCGCCTTGCATACAGAATCTATTTTCTATGCCATCAACTACCTTAGAAAGTTTGTAATAATGTTAATATTGCAGAGTGCCTTGATTTAATTCTGAAGGAGGTACAATTTCAGGGTTGGTGAATATAATGTTTTTTGGCATCCTCCAGACAACTAATTGATATATATAAATTATTGGAATTATTACAGAGTTATGGGGATATGAATTAAGTTTTCAGCAAAAGCTGAAAAAATGGGGCAGGGGTCTGGAAGAACAGATATATATATATATATGTTTGGCCATAAGTAGTCTATATTAACATCATCACACAGAGAACACACTAAGATTTTCAATCATTTATACATTAACCTGCAACCAAACAACTAGCTCCTTTTGTGCTGCATATACCCAACCTACACAGCTACCATGCCTCCTCCAAACCCTATTATGTTTCAATTCCACGAGAAAAGCCTGGATTATCATCTTGCAGCTCAGTACAAATGTAAAAACATATTTGACAGCAACAGAATTTAAGAGCTTCTGTCTGAAAAGTATTATACATTGCAAGCCTTGCACAGATAAGATCCTTTTTATTTTTTACTGTTGCTTCTGTGAAACTGCTGATGCAAGGAAAAGAAATAAGCACATAAATAGTGGTCTGAGAAAACTTAATTGATGACAAATAAAATAATGAAACTGAGTCTTTATCAAAGTATTGTACTTCCAGAACAGGATAAGAAGAAAATTAAAGTAAGCTGCGTTCTGGCTTCAGATAAATAATTCCCTCAACACTTCAGGCAGGCAAAAACCTTCATTAGAAATTCCTCTTCACTACCCAGACTATACTGATGTGACTGACTTCATGGCAAGTCAGCCAGCAGGAGAGCGGCCAGACAGGATTAAACCCCAAATCTTTTAACTCTCCCTCTGAATTTCACCCATCAGACAGCATTTCTAGTTATACACCCCATTAGAAGGTAGGTAAACACCATATACAGCTGGAGCAGATACATTCTGCTAGCTTGTTTGGATTTCTAGATTTGATAAAAACTATCTTAGTATGCCCTTAGTGACAGAGCTCATGTGCTACTCCAGTGCCTGCTGCACAGGAGGAAGTCACCACATTAGAGATATTAAAGCAGACAGAACACAATACTGTACCATCAGTACATGCACTAACTCACCTCCAGAATGCACCGTAATAAGATCAGTGTATCGTTACAGGAGCCTCCAAGGCGTACAAGCAATTGCCCGATTGAAAGGAAAAGAAAAAATCCATCACCCTGCTGGGGTCTACCTGTCACAAACCCTGAAGGCACCTGAAGCAGCTGACAGAGCTGGAAGGATCAACAGAGATATCTGAATTCCTTCCAAAAAAAACTGGCCAAAATTTCAATATTTTCAGAAATATTCTGAAGTCTTTTCCAAAGCCAAGTCTGCCCAAAGGAGTTTTGCAAGAGGACATTTAGACAGATTTAGCACCAGAAGACAGCTTCCTTAAAAAGCTTGCCCTTGCACTGGTGATGTCCATCCGCTCTAGCAACAGCCCACCACTTTCCTCATCATCTTTCCCAGTCAAAGGATGGCTGCGTTCAGAAGTGGCTCAACGCTCAAGTCATCCATTCTTACCCGCTGCGATACGACAAGCTCTCACTGCAAGGAAATGAAACCTCTCAACAGGTTATCATCTACATCTTTTATCTTAAAAAACAACCTTGAAGCCAAACAAAAATCCTTGCAATGAAATTAAGGCTTATCCATCAAGAAGTTTTATGCAATTCTATTCAATTTATTTTAAAATAGTCTACAGAATATTAACCTCTTTTAATATTCCTAAACCCAGCAGATAAAGTGATGAATTTAGGGAGGGAGCTTGAAGGGAAAGAGGCAAGATAGAAGGGAAAACACTAAAATAGGTACAAAACTCACATACTATTTCATTTTTATATACACAGGGAATTAACAGAAGCACCGAAATAATGGATTTATGGTGTGTGATATGTTAGAAGTTTTACTGTGGTATATTGGTATATTTTTTTGCATGCCCACCATGTTTTTTAACAAAGTTCCAAGTAGGCCCCTTTGAAGTTATGCTCAGTAAAATAACTAATAAAGAGAGTTATCTAACTGATTCATCACTATCACAAAGGTCTGCACTTTTCAAACCATTAACAAACTTCTAAGTCAGCTCAACATCCAAGTTCTTCAAACACATGCATAAGGCACAATAAGCACTTCTGTTTCTCAGAGTGGCTTACTTTTAATCTCCCCCTCCAGCACTCTATCCCACTGAAAAAACATCCCTTTCTTCTCCTGGCCATCTGCTGCAGAACTTCATGAAGGGCACTTGACTAATTTCAGTCATGCTCGCTCCGCAAAAACGTTTACCTGCAGCCTGCTGTGCTTGGGCTTGCTGTTGATGGCACATACATTGATTTAGTAAAACATGCAGTTTGGGCTTTCAAAAGGAGGTTGTTGTTGCTCTGTTTTTCTACACAGTCTTACTTCACTCCTGTATCTTTCATATTGACAGCCTGATGCACCCTCTTCACCTGAACAGGAATGAAAATTGGAATAATTTTTCTCAGCCTCTGTGCTGCCGCAGGTAAGTATGGTGCAAATGCTACTTCTTTCTGCAGTGCCTTCTGTTGAAGAAGGGTCTAGTGATGGTGAGACACTTTCTGAAGAGGAAGGCTTGCCATGCTGTACATGGAATGACTATTGTACAACCAACTAAAAATAAAATCTATATCTATTCAATCAGAACTCTTAAGGCTGAAGGGGAAACACAAACACATCCTAAGGGACAACTGATGAAATCACACCCTGTGATAGTCCCACAAAATGTTACTGATCTCAGACTGAATGCTGGCATAGGTGATTACTTAGGCAGGAATTGTAAGACACAGGTGGTGTATTTTTGTCACATAAAAGAGGACAAAGGGCATTCTCCAACTTCTTGTATGACAGTTGTCCTGAAATTACCTGTTCGTAATTTTGGGTGGACAATACAGACCCCGCAGAGTCCCACATCAAAAATGCATTGACCAGAACTAAGAAGCCACAAAGTGACCCAGTTCTCTAAGAGCTATACCAGCAATTAAAGAACCTGACTTGATGGGAGCGCAGGGGCACTAGCCAAAGAAAACAGCGTGAGCCAACATTGCCTTCTCAGGATCTCCCTGTAATCAACACAAACCAGGGGGCTGGACCAGCTGTTCCTGCACTGCCATGTGATGCCTGTGGGGAGGCAACGCTGCATCACCTCTTTGCACCACACAGAAAGAGAAGGGGAAGAAGAGAGCAGTATCTCAGCCAGAGCCTCTAAAAGACAATCCAAAACACAGGCTGTGCAAGGTGTCCCCCATCATAGTCTCAACCTGTTTTCCCTCCTAGCTTCCCAGGAACAAGTGATCCCTGTGCCTTCCCTACCTTCAGGAAACAGAGACAGAAGACAGGAACTTCTACTTTGTCCTGGAAGGGACAAAAAGCTAGAGAAGAGGGAAGGACTACAAGACTAGATAATTTTTTTAATACCAGAACAAACAACAACATACGCTTACAAGTGTGGGTCACTGAATTGTCAAAACTGCAATAGAAAAAACTGAATTGATACAGCACATCCTCATGAGGACAGAAACAGAGAATGTAATACATATTCATCTGAGTAATACTTTTTGATCCTGTCTCACCTATCATTCTCCTCTGGAAGCTGGGGAAAAGAATGGTCTACGAAACTGCCACGAGGTGGATGGGAACTGATAGCTGTTCAGAGGGCAGCTCTCTGTGGTTCAACATCAACACGACAGGAGGGATCAGGCAGTATTCCACTGAGGGCTTTCCCAGGTCTATTCACAGTCAATGTATTTGTTACTAAGCTGGATAATCAAACACAACAGGTATCATCATGTTGGAAAGGACTGGGGGAGACCTTCACAAATTTGAAAAAAAGCCTGAAGGTAACTTCACGGAATTCAGTAAAGACAAGCACAAAGGGCTACGAGCCCAAACACAGAATAAACCACACAAACGGAGATCTGCACGTTACTGTGGGTCAGAAGCTGAACATAAATGACTGATGTCTCACTGTTGCAAAGACTACAAGCACTTCACCAAAAGTACAAACAAGAATGGACTTTGCCACCCACGCGAAATAATCCCTCTGCTGTGCTCAGTGGCAGTCAGGTCACAGCTTCAAGAAAGATGTGCATTAACAACAAACACTTAAGGTAAGAGCAATGAAAATTATCAGAGGCTAGATCATGTAACAAACAAGCAAAGACTAAAAGAATTATTTAGACTAGCGAAGAGGAACCTGAAAGAACGTAAGGCTCTTTACAAGGCTTGTACAAAGAAATCATCTGTTCTCCGCGTCCATTGGTGGACTGAAGACAAAACGATAGTTGTAATGAGTTTGTCATGCTGACACAGACAGGTACAACCCTGCTTGGAGACAGAAGGAGAGACTCGGGGACCTCTTCACCTTCCACATATACTTTCCTATAATTTTATGAAGCATTTACATCCTTTTCCCATAAGACATTTTCCCCTCCCCAAACAACAGCTAAGAGCTTTGGCTCTGACCAGGTGAGTAAAATGCCTCAAACAGACTTTCATTTTTGTGCCTGTGCAAGTTATGGGGCGCTCGTGGGATACCTGCCCCTACTGATGCTAACCTTTGGAAAGTAAATGCTTTTAAGTAACTGAGTTAATTGTTATGTCTCACTCAAGGAATTTGTTAGATAACAACCACAAAAGTTTCAAATTTTCAGCATTATTGAGTTTCCTGACGGAAGATGTTTCTCCTGAATTGCTGCAAAACGTTAACTGTTTTCTAACCAGTTCTTTGAACAAATTAGTATGGAAGGAAGAAGCTACTAGTCTCCAATTCAGAATCAGTACCACAGTTTATTATTTCACTCTCCCTTCCCCTTTAGAAAAGATAAAAAGTGCAATACGGTCACTTGAGAATTGGGAAAATATGATCCTGTCTGTAGAAATGTAAGAATTTTTGGCAGTAACTTCAATAATATGTTTTATAGAGATCAATATCTGCTGTTATAGTTTAGGAGACATGATAATCTGCCTTTTTTAACTTCTCAGTACTTAAGTCTCCCCTCTAGAGTGACAGATAGATAAAGTGAGCATTAGTAGAGCTAGAAAAGGGGTATTGTGTTACTTCTACTGCTTAATAATAAATAATCAAATAAAACCAAGCTGCAGAGTGCTTAAGCAGGAAGGCACTAATCAAAGTAAGCAAGGAGACATTAAGCACATGCAGGGAAGCCTCTGGACCAGACTATGGCTAAAGACAAGGTAAATGTTCAAGAAAGTCTACACGGGAAAAACGAGGAGCTAGCAACTTCGATGTTGCCTTTTATATACACACAGTTTCTGTCAGTCTTGCTCAAACACAAAAACTGAAGTAAGCAAAAAGACTAGTTTTAGTACTAAGCTGGGAAGGGCATAGAGACTAAAGAGCAGAACTTAAGGTCTGGTCACAGGTTCCTTAAAGCAGTGACATTAATAACCTTTTGATAAAAAGCAGAGGGACATTAACATGATCAAATTGCAAAAGCCAGGGTTGCATTTCAGAAGAACAGAGTCAGTCAACGCAATTTTACTCCTTGAAGGGCTGTACCCTGCTGACATACAGACACTGGGTTTGAGAGCTCCAACCCTCATCACACGTCAAGGCTGCCGAGGGAAAAAACCCTATAAGAGTGCAAAAGGAGGCAAACCAGCAACAGGAGCAGTGTATGTATCTAGACTAAATCTGAAAGTCAGGGAAGCACGTACATGAAGACCAGAGGTAAGTTAATAACCCACCAGAAAAATAAAAACTGGTATGCACATGTAACAAACGCATGTGGCAGTTTTACATATACAAGAGGACAGAGAGCTGCAAAAACATGAGGAGATGTGCTACAATGCAAACATAAATGAATAAGAAATTACTATTTCAAGAGAAAAGTTAGAAGTAGAGCAACTATGATAAACATGAAAAGTATAAACAACGGAGTAGCGTGTTATGGTCTGATAAACACACAGCCAGGAGTAATTACAGCCACTAACTGAATCACGCCATAGATCCAGAGGGTTGAGGCAGAATCTCTGCTGCTAAAACAAATCCCTTCTAGTTAAAAGGCTTGAATTGTCTGTCTGAAAGAGTGCTGGACACTAAAAGCTTTCGTGTTAAGACAGCAATGGCATAAACAACTCAAATTAAGTTCCTGGGGACCAGAATGACTGCAATTAATCCACAATGTCAAAACCTCTTCCCCTCCATAGCAGAGAGAAAAGCCACAGCACATCAGAAGTGGCCGTCAGAAGCTCATCTAGAAAGGCTCCTTAAGAACTAGCAAATGCCACCAGGCCTGGGAAACCAGAAGATGATGTGCAGCAAACAAAATTCACTTCATCCTCAACTGGGAGCCAAGAGCTTAGGCTGTATCGAGGCTACCGATCTTCAGGAGCTTCTTGTATAATGAAGTCTAGGGGTCATCTAATCGCATGAGATGGGAAACACTGAAAGTACTACAAAAATTCAGAGATTTCATTGAAGGAAACATATAATAGCCAGTTGGAAAACCTTTAAAAAAGCTAAATAGAAAAAGGTTACAAATGCATATAACGCACTTCCCCAGATTTGCATGCACAAAACCCTATGCAAGGGGAGCGCATATGAAGACACAGGAACCATCAGGTTAATTTTTTCTGCACAACCCTAGCTCTGTCCCCTCATGGGTGTAAATTATTCAGTATTATTTTAATATACGGACATGAATAATATCCGCATGAAGCAAGGCCATGCTGAGAAGTATTAAGACTAAACAGTAGCAACAGTTTAGGTATTTACCTTCTGACTGCTTCCCTTTGTAATGTGGGACTTTGTCTTGTGAGTTACCTGTGCGTCTAAATAAACTGAATACTTGAAAGTGGTACACCTATGCAGACAGGGACATGAACACAATGTTACCATGCTACATCACTGCCTCTGCAAAAAAGCTAGGTTCAAAATCGACAAACCACCACAGCTTTGTTGTTTGGTTGGGTTATTTTAAAATATATTTTTAATGTCATATCCCAGAGCCAGGGTCTCACTGTTTCCAAGTGAACGGTAAATAATTGCATAAACTCACCCAGACCGATATCCTCCTGAAAAACCTGAGATCTAGTGGAGATGCTGGGATTTAATGGTTGCGGTAACAACTGTAGCATAAAATGTTGACCTACCAAATTGATTCTGTTCCCTGCACCCTCATGAACAGGAAAAGATAATAACTTTGCACAGAGTTATGAAGACACGGGCCTGCTTCCATACACCACCACAGCTTATGCCCAGCTCCACGGCTAAAAGCACTCAAATCCCACTGCTGTAAGGTGTGGAAGCGGATGGGGCTGAAAGGGAAGGGGGGAAGGCTACAGAGAAGGTTACTGCACCCTCAGTACTCTTCATACAGATGGGAAACGACCCAGGATGGCCTTGCCAAAAATTTCCTCGTGGTAAAGCTGCTGATATTTGTGACATCAACAGTTACGTGACTTCGCATATGAGAGGAAAGAAGTGTACCACCTTGTATGCAAATGACTGCATATATAAGAGCAAGAGGAAAGTTTATCAAAGAACGACATCAAAATCCCCAACCCGGATAAAAGTACACGTTTTCTATCAGAGCTTGTACTGAACTGTCCACAAAAGAGTCCCCTTTCTTTGCAAAGAGCAGTCCTTAAAACACAGCACTTTGATCATAGTGGCAGGGCCACTACAAGGCTAACACGGCCTGAGGAGGTAGGGGAATATTCTCACTTCAGTGGCACATTGCAACATTCTATTATACAACTAATTGGGGTTTTCAGAAGCATGGTTGAGCAATACTTAAGGCTAACAACTCTTTTCCTTGAAACATTAAGAGCCTTAACTTACAAAGTTTTCTAAGTCTCTGCCTTTCCTATAAAAAAAACTTGTATACATCCCTGAAAGGAAGGCAAGTACATGAAATAACAGAAGCCATTTTCAGGAAAGTTCACAAACATTTCATTTTTCACTCCCTTGTATTTAAAGGTAAAAATGCTTAGCTTGCACTGTACTTCTCAGCTCATCTGAGTGAGCATGACTGAAAATGAAGGTAGGAAAGCGCCACACTAGACCACGGCACCAAAACACTTGAGAAACAAAAAAGATCGCAAGCAACACAATTCAGCCACCAACTGGCATCAGGTACATTATTTAAGAAAAAAAAAAAAGGCAATTAATATCAGTGGGAAAGAACAAAAGAGAAACTGCACCAAGGAAACCACCAGAAACAGGATCCTACAGTGAGAGTAACTGAGCAAAGGCTCACTGCCTGCTACCCTGTGCTTCAGAGAAGATGAACTGTAATTATAGATGGCATTTTTTATAGCCCCTCTCATTTGAGCCCTTTGAAGAGAATGAATAAGAGTTATTCTTGTCTTCCCTATGAGGTAGAAATAATTGCACGAATATAACAAATGGAGGAATTAGCATAGGGGGGAAAGGAACTGGACTCTTGTTTATTGCTCCAACCCCTGCCAGCACTGACACTACCGGGGCACTTCAGAAGTGCCTCGCAGCACAGGCTATCCTGTCTCTGAACAGGCTGGGGTGGCAGAAACAACAAGTGATCTCTGCCTTGGATGGAAAAAAATCTGTACAAGGGTCAGAATAATTGAAAAGAAATCACTGGGAAGGATGTGAAGAAACGTGCTCATTCGGCTAGAATACAGCCGCTGCACCATGCAGCGTTAATAGGCTGAAATCAGTATTTTCAGTCCCTATTATCTCATAGCTGAGCACCTTCACAGGGGATACGCTCTGGAGAAGAAAAAGATTCCAGTTTTCCAGTCTGCTCCAACCTCTCCCTTCTTTCCCTCTTCTCAAAGTGAGTTTGAAGTCCCCATCTGAAGCTAGAGGAAAGAACGTGCTCTCACAAGAGCTTCTGTATAAGAATATTCCTATTCCACATCTGGACGAATCAATACTTTATTAAATGATGGGAACAAGCCAGAGTATACATTTCACTGCAGCTAGTATCTGTAGCAGCTGGGCAATAAACGTCTTTGTAGAGCTGGGCTCAGGGAGTCAGAGCAGGAACCCAGGTCAGCCTCATGTGCAGAGCTGATCCCTTCAGAGGCTTTAACCTTTATGTACTAGTACTTAAAACCATAAACTACGTCATGAATCAAATCAATATCAGGTATTATTTGTCTTAGACTATTCCCAGCACTTGCAACAGTACCATAGGCAATAATAATCGGAGGTGACCAGTTACCAGATTATAAATTTTACCTCTTACCCTAGGGTCTGAACTCGGGCAGAGATCCTGCTTCAGGATTCCGCTGGTTTTGTTCTGAACACAGCGGCTGACAAGTAAAGACACTATGAGGAACAGGCCTCTGGCTCCGAGGTCTGGATTACTCTACAGGTTACCTGACACAACAGTAAACATCTATTTCCTCTCTCCATGTAACACCATGTTCTGGACGTACCACATTAAACACAGGGGCACACAGAAAGACTTAGAAGCACTTACTCCAGTGAAGTTACAGGGAACTGGCTTTAAGATTCCATCGCCACTGACAATCATATTAAAACTATTTGGCTCAGTGGCAGCCACAATCTGCCAACTGGCAGTATGTTTTTGACACATTATTGAATTATGTAGACACATACAGTAACAACCTCTGAAGCACCTGAGATAGCCCATTTGTAAATTTATTTATTCAATCAAGAACAATATTTGAGCACCTGCTTCTAATCTTCTGTCATAAAATAAGTGACTACATCTAAGGACAGCAGGCTTTCCTGCATTAAAAAGCCAAATCCTTGACAATAAACTTGATGGCACATTTTACTCTATTTATTTTCAGGGTTTTGTACTCTGCCATAGGTATTACGGAATCAATACTGAACTAGTCCAAAAGCACAATTCATATTTGCTCTGGATCCCTCTAATTTGTGGAAATATGACATGAATGCTCCAAGGGTACCTGCAGGATGGATGGGTGTTCTGCAAAGAAGCTGAGTTAAAGCCAAACTCATAAAACAAATGTACAGCCAGAGTTTACCCTCACTTTACAGAGAAAGCTTTTGGTCTCCAACCATAAGTTAGTACAAGGTTTCACCAGACGTTTCCCCAAATTATACGCAATATATATAATTGTGGATGCATTCTTGCACTAAAGGAAACCTATCTTCAGCGCTTGGGCCACCCTCTTGTATGTGGCTGTGTGTAGCTCTCAGGAGCTGGGAACTAACCTAACAAGACTGCTGCAGCTCTCTGTCAAAGCGCAGAAAGGCGGCGAGGACACTGCTAACACACACACATCCCCAGGACAGAACAGCGTGAGAGAAGCATAAAGCAACAAGTCATACGCGTTTCTGTATCTATTAGGGTCACAAAAAATTGGCCCATGCTTTATGGGCCTTTTCTCTTTAGTTAAGCAAATTCTGCCTCCTAACTGTATCTAGATACTACACCCTCCCACCCCCCTTGGTTTTAAGCAAATGGGAATATTTTAATAAAGAATTCGCAAAACGCAGTGTAACTACCAAAGATCTCATCTTACTGGAGCTGTTCTGATCGGCTGAGTTTCAGGGGGTCATTTCACAAAGACTTGCTCCACCTGCATTTTAAGTGGAACAAAAGAAAGCAGAAAAATAATTTCTTTCCTATTAAAAAATGCTCAGCAGTTTTAGGTTGTGCTCAGAGATTAAAACTGCCACTAACGTTGTTGGTTGCAGTTGTTTCCAGTCAAGCAGCTGAATGAACTAATAGCACGAACGGGTCCTCACCTCTGGAACACAGCTAACAGAAAGTGGAATAGAGCAACCATGCACCCAGCTGCAGCAAATCCTAAATATTCATATCTTCCAAGTTACTGTCTACATCAATTCCTTCTCAATAATTATTGCTTCTTATGTTAGACTAATGAAGAACCAGCACTTGGGTTTGGTTTTGTGTTGTTGTGTCCTATCCCTCCCTGCCAACAAGACAAAGGAACACTTTAAGTAAGCCTGTTCTATCCACAGGAGACCGAGTAACTCTAGTTCTAAAAAGGAATAAGAATATAGCCAATTTCAGCATCTTATTTTAGTGTTATTACACACAGCCACCAGAAAGCACACCAAATGTCTACTTGTTTACAAATAAAAAGCAGTGATCATTTCTAGTGAATATAAAGATGTTGGAAATATTTATGTTGCAATATAAGCACCCACTGTACCTTTCCCATGGCTGCCACCTAGCACAAAGAAAACGGTCTAATGCCACCTTAAAGATTTCCAAGTGATTGAAATCTGCATTGCACTACATTAACGACCACCTGCATCACATTAGTGTTACTATTTACACATATAAGTAATTCTTAGCACAAGTACCAAGTCAGAAGGGAAAAACACAAGCTCATATAATTTAATGAGTACCAAATAAATATATCTTGGTCTCCAAGTGAGCTATTTTGCAGACAGAGAACAAAAAAAGGAAACATTCCAAGAAAAATTATCCAAAGCTAAAAATATTTATAGTATCATGCTCCTACATACTGTCAGGTAATCCGTCAGCAATCAGGGACTATGTGTATCAGTAATTCTGAGCGTTCCCTTACAAAGGGTTCAAAGAGAATGCTACATCCTTCTACACTTGTCTGGATTGAGTGATTATTGACTGATGACCACAAACAAAATGCAGCCAGAGCTGTTCAGTGAATACAAGTTGGGACTATTTGCTCACTTTTGCTCATTTCATCTTTGGACAGACAACTTCCTCACCTGTCACGTATTTGACTTTGCTGAGGAGACACTGGGGAGACTCTTCTGGGGAAAGCAATCACTTTAAAGAGAGCAGACCTTGGAATTACAGTAATTACATCTAGAAAGAAGGTGTAAAAATGCCCTTGCAGTCAAACAGGTAGCAATGCAATTGCCTCAAAATTTGACTTGACAGCTTATTTTTAAGGTGAGCGTTTCTGTTGCCATTATTTGAAATTAGCTGTCATTGTCAGATCTTTTAATTGATTTGTGATTATGTAATTGAACTCCAGAAACATTCTAGGAGTAAACTAAAAGCTCCCATGATATTAATTTTGTATAAGGAATAACAACATTCAGGTAGTTAACAAATACATGCCAATTTATATCTTCTCTTAGTCTAAATAAAATAGCTCTTTTATTTAAGCTCGTTTTCATATTTGTTCCTAATCCTGGTGGATTTCTAGGATTACGTGACAGCACTGATTTTACAGGAGCAAGGTTAAAATTCCGTCTGCTTTTCTTGCTTATAACATTATCCAGCAAAAGATATTTAATATATAATTTTCCTCTGCTTTTATTTAATCTTTTGTCAACCTTAGGAAACACACATTTTATAGATAATATCTGAATAAAATGTTTATGCTAATATTTTATCATTGCTATTTCCTTTGCTAGATAAACTTGGAACAGTTAGTGATCAAAGCTAGAGCACACTCAGTGACTGGGGGGTCCCTTTGTTTTTTTAAAAAAAGATCTGATTTCCTTCAGCAAGAAGTTATTTTCTTTCAAGATTTAGTGATACCTACATCCCTTTATGAATAGATAATATGATCCCCAAAGGTTGCTTAACTGTTAAAACACATAGGCTTTACTCAGCAAGGAAAACCTTTAAAAAAAAAAAAAAAAAAAAAAAAAAAAGTTAATTAAAAAAAAAAAAATCTTCCAGTNAAAAAAAAAAAAAAAAAGAGTTCATTACCAAGAACCAAATCTTCCAGTTCAATACATGAAAACAGAAATAATTCTCCCTAGTCTGTTTTTCTTCTGGTTACTTTGCTGAAGTGTCTGGAATAGCAAATACAGAGAACTTTTGTTTTATTCACATTCATTCCATCATGTCTTTAATCTGCAAATGTCACAACAGAATTATTTTAGGTAGCCATATGAAATCGTGCACCTCATTATCAGCTGTGCTTCCATTATGCCCAAGAGAGACTTTGCTTTTTCCAGGTTGGTACTAATTTATTTCAAGAAAGAAAAACAATTAACAATAAGAAAAATTAATAAAGAAAATGTGATAAAATAAGATACAAGGCAAAAAAACCACCCGGCTTCAGATTCTCTCTGGCTACGGCAACATACCAAAAGCAAACAGAAGTCCTCAATAAAGCACAAAGCATAATTGCCTCTTTGCAGCCTGTATGACTCTTAATAAAGATGAAGACAATAATGAGAATCGGTGCACTGACAGACAATACCTTCCTTCCCCACAGCCTGTCTGACACTTACAGTGGCTTTACCGAAACACATTTAAACAAAAGTAAACAGGAGCTGGAAAACTCGGAAGTTCTCTTACCATCTGACAAGTCAATTAGCCCGAGGTAGTGCAAAAGTTTCAGAGAGGAGCACACCACCACCACAATCCCTAAAGTCTGGAGTCCCTCCGACTCGCCTTTAGTCCACATCCTTTAAGGCACCACACAGATACCTACTGGTGTGCCTGCAAACAACTGGCAGACATCTAAAGCTGAGAAATCCTCTGTTTGAAGCTTTTCTTCCTGCTGCTCAGCTAAGTGTACAGCACATTTCCCTCTCTCCCCCCCCCCCCCCCCCCCCCCCGTGCCNTTTCTTCCTGCTGCTCAGCTAAGTGTACAGCACATTTCCCTCTCCCCCCCCCCCCCTCGCATTCTCACACTCCCTCTGTTTCTCAGCCTCTCTATGTCTAGTTTTTCCTTTAACCTCCCAGTTGCTTCTTCCCCCCCCCCTTTTTTTTTAATGCAGAAACTGCATGTATGCTTAAACAGTAATCTATGGGTTTATTTTCTTTCACTTGAGGGTAAATCTCTCAAGAGTTTACTCTGCCCCTGAAAAACTTAGCACTGTGCTGCTAACCTCAGCAACATCTCACACAATTTTTAAGGGGGTTAGTGTTGTTTGGTTTTGGTTGTGGTTTTTTTTGGGTTTTTTGTTTGTTTGGTGGTTTTGGGGTTTTTTAAAGATATCTGTGATACCAGTCAATTTTTCGTTTGGGATTTTCTCAGTAATCCTGCCAATGCAGATGTGTTTTGCCAATTCCTCTTCTGTACTGCGTAAGAGAATACTGCACATTGTGGGGGAGGAAAGGAAAGGTCTTTCCCTTTCTTAATTCCTCTCCCCCTTGACAGGCTGGGATACACATAAATGCACTTCCCACATATGTGGGACTTCCCCCATGCGTGGACCTGTGTAGAGCCCAGGACCTACACAGCAATTCTGTTTGTCAGCAACAGCTCCAGACTGTTTCTCTGGCTTAGCAGCTGGGCAGCAAATGGTGCATTTTGCTGGCGTTTAACATTTACCTGACATCTGCTCAGACCAGCACTGCCCTGGAACAAGCGTGCTTCGCAGGCAGCTAAGGAAGACAGACAGATGCACTTTACACTTTTTCATCTTTGCAATATTTCACCCTTCTGCTGGCATGGAGCAGCACTGGAAGTTGCTCTCAAGTCAATTACGCATGTCTCCATTAGCACCACAGATGAGTAAACACTTGGCAGGTTGAGTGTTTTATCAGGATAGCAGGTAAAGATTGCAACACCAGTAAAAGCTGGATTTTTCGAGTGTGCTATTAGTGGCATGTGCTGGTATACCCCAGGTGAGATGTTCAGGAGAACAGAGATAGCCAATGCCTTTTATTTTACAAGACTTAGAGGCTTTCATGTTCCACACACTGTTCCTACACTCCCATTCCCCTTCCAGGCAAGCAGTAACCCCCTTTCCTAGCAGTCCCAAATGAGCAGGGCAGGCTGGCTGCCACCCTGCCACACTGCTCCCGTAGTCTCTTCAGATGCTGCCTCTGCCTTCAACTACCACTGAACAATAACATCAGGTGCAGAACCTCAAAAGGATTTTGTATACCACATTAAGTAAGTAATGCGCTTGAATTGCTTAGAGATGTTCATATTAAAGCCAGGTTGGAGGTGCAGAGCACTCGTACATACTCAACAAAAGTCAACAAGTAATGAACACTTTAACTGAACTTGAGCTTTATTTCTGTATGCAGGTGGCCAGGGAAGAGATCACACTTGCAAATGTGTTACTCATGAGGGTTCTCTGTCATTGGCATCTACCTACCCAGAGCTCAAAAGCGTGATATCAAACCCACTTCTACGGATGAATACATTAGACCCAAGGATTTTTTTTTTTTGTACTCTGTAGCATCCACCACATGAGGTTTTCATTGCCCTGGCTGTATGATGGGCTATGATGCCACATTATGGTTCATATTTCCCAGACTAACACATTCATCTTAAAAACTCTCAAGGAACTGAATTCACTGCACTGTCAAATCTCTCCCAGACAAGGAGAGAAGAACTTGAAGGAGAAACGTGATAAACAGACTTCAAAACATTTAGGTAATTTCTTGGTTTATCATGTCCCTTTTGAATTAAAAAACTAAACACTGCTACCACAAAACCAACAAAACCCAAAACCCCTACCAAACAAACAACTACTCACCTTGACATTAAATTTGGTCAGGAATATCGACCATGAACATAACCAGGTTCCTTCCTATTTATAGAAGAGATGTTTGACAGATTTACTGGCTGCCTGGTAGACTTGGCACTGTTTTCTCAGACCCCTAAGTTAATGGATCCTAAAGAGTGCACAGAACGAATGAGCCCACCTTACGCACCCACTCATTCCCAGGCACATTATTTACTGGCAGATACAGCTAATCACAAAGTTTTCCAGCAATGTCTGAACCTCCTGAATCTACTAATTAACACACACAAAAAAAAAATCAAAACTAAAATGTGATGATACGATGAGCAATGAAACTCAAAAAGCCTGGCCTCCTACAGGCCTTGCAATTCTACAATTCTCCTACCGTAACATCCCACGTCTCATCTTCTAAGGCCCTGCAGCAGCACCTTAGCAAAAGGCATGGGGAAGGGCATGCCAAACTGGTAGTTCTGCTGTTCGTGTTACTGCAATGTATGCCAAGTCTAACATTTTTTTATTCTTTAGGTGTTCCTGATATAAGTAACTTCAAAAGAACATTTGGTTTCGGTCCGTGGAATCCTTGTTTCATGAAGACCACAGATGTCAGAAGCTCAGAATCCAGTAGACAGTATAGCTAATGCTGTCAAAGCCACATCGTGACTTTTGTGAGGCTGACTCAGTTTTTAAACAGGCTCAGAGGGAATGTTGAAGGAGAATTTTTCCATTCAGGACCTTCAAGCTGGTTTGGGATCGCCTTGAAGCCAGCAGTTCCTTCTTGGATGCTGTTTCTTCTTCTCCCTCATTTCCCAAAGATTCCCTCCTTCCAGTCATTTATCTCATTTTTTACCTGCTTGTTACTGTCCCTGGAACAATGATTCCTTACGTTAGGGATGTGCCGACGCCATGCTGTGCTAACTTTTTATAGAAACTGCTGCTAGTTGCCTGGTGCTCTGTCGAGCACCAGGTCCCTCCATCAAGCTGGCTTGGAAGCCACATACTGATTGACTGTTATGGTGTCCAATTAATTAAAGCAAATCAGCTTTCTGCTGCTATTTAAACATTCAAATAATCAGGAGTGACAAGAGAGTTGGCTACGGATGCCTTATGGGAGGCAAGTCCTATGGACCCAAATATTCATCAGTGTTTTCCCAACTATAAGAAGTAACTTAAGTAAAAGAGAGCCTATTTCCTCAAAAGCCTACCCTCCCAGCCTGGCCTATTAGTTACATAACACCAATTCTTTATTGTAGTATTGAGCTAATGAGAGAAATTGTTTCTGTGATTTAAACCAAAGAAAAGCTACTCAGGTTAGTTCTCTAATAGAAATCCACACAGAAATAGAGGATCATCAACTCTTACCAAGAGGCAGAAATATTAATCAAGAGTTTAGTAGGTGTTTTATTTGAGTCACTCCTGAAGAAACAAGGAAAAACCCAAACCAATGCAAAATAAATAGGAGGATTCAAAATTTTTGAGTTCCACAATATAAACATTTACAGCGTAAAAAAAAAAAATTCTGCAGACCTGCAGCAGCTTTTTAATCAATGCTTTCTAAACATTCTTAAATCTGCATCAAAATACATACTGTTATCCTCAGAGAGGGTAGCTCAAAGGACTACATGATTTTAACTACAATCACACATAAAATAACTAGCACAAACTGAAATGCCTGGTTTTCTATTGTAGTCACTGAACAACAGATTTTGTAGAATAGCAATTGGAAGAACATTTTTCTAGCTATATACAGACAAGGTTAAGCTCACTAGTGAAGCAATAACCTTTATTTTTGCCAAATACTTAAAAAAAAAAAAAGGCATGTTAAGAGCCAAATGTTTAAAATACTAGATGTCTTGATAACAGAGATAGATGTTCATGTTAATGCCTAGTGTACATAACTCTTGCATGCAGCAAAAGAGGTTGAATGCCTCAATTAACTGTGAAAAAGGTTTACACTTGGTATGCACAACATGTGCCCTCTGGGAACATAAGTAGGAACTTTATAAAGATCAATCAAAATAACACGTAGTGAAAAGGATTTTGTGGTAATAAATCAATTGCTATGATGAATCATATCAATGATTTATGTAATCTATAATCAGCTCTTAAAATTGGTTGGGGGAAAAACACATCATGTGAAGGTGCAAAAATCAGAATCCCAACAGAATACTATTCCCCACAGCAGAAGCTTCTCCCAGTGACCAAGCTACGTGGAACACATTTACGCTTTGAAAGAGGAGGATTTGTCTCTTCCCTTTGTTTTAAAACAAATGCAGCATGACATGTTCTCATTACTCACACCTTTAAGAAAACTCCAGTGGTATTCTATGATTAGCCTGGTATAAACCCCTCAGTATTAAATTTCTGTCATTTTGATTGAATATTCGTTTGCTCTTCCATTATGATAAAGAATAAACAGGAACAACTTAATGATTCTTCTTGTATAGTTTGTTATTTAAATACCCCTAGAACACCTCTGCTTATGGATCTCCTGATACTTGGCAGTCCTGAACGCTCTTCCCACACGGCTGTTGTCCATAAATCTATTTTCATTGCAAGTCTCTGAAGCCCTTTCACTTCTGTTGTATTTTAGAACTAGCATAATGACATCATTCACAGTATTGCAGGTGGCTACAGCATCAGAAGTATGAAATTACTATTCCATACATCTTTATCCGATATGATTTTCTTTGTGCATGCATAAAGTTAGCAGGTTTTATTGATGTTTTCTTTTAAGCTAAACAAATTAAAAATGAAAACTAGGTGTTTCTCATGAATGTCTTTAACTTACCTAGTCCATGCAATGATACTAACTGCTTAAATTGCAGCTTTTTATCAGCTTGCTGTGGTCAACAGTCATTCATCTGCCCTGTTCACCGCAAGTGTTTGAGCCTCTTTGGGGTTTCTCAGATTTGTCTGGATCTGAGTAGCCCCAAGTAATTTGTGCTATCTGCAAATTGTGTGGAGAGAAAACCATTGACTGACAACTGCAGACTACAATTTAAAAAAAAAAAATGCTATGAGTAAGTTAGCAAATCTGATATTTAAGTAATTGATGATTTATCACCCCATCTAAAGCACGGGCAATCTCCAGTTAAACTAACAGCCGTTTGGTGACAATGAGCTCCGGTCCCTTCCCGTTTGCACAACTACAATTCCACCCTGACCCCTCTGCCTGCAAATTAATTTCGCTTCAGATAACGCTTGTGTTTCCCAGTAGTTATTCACCAGCTAGGAATGTCTTTGGAAGCCCTAGCTAATTATCAGTTATTATTTTTGCCACTAGAGATACATTCTGTATAATTATAGGTGAACCACAAATGTCTCATTAGTTGGCTTAGATAATACAGAAATTTGGATGCTTTTCTATTAGTGCTGCACAGGGAGCTGGGAATAAGGAGCTCAGTTCCTCTGTCTGCTGTTTCCTCACAGTGTGTGTGTGCACAGGGAAGAAACCTGCAGATGAACTCTTGTCCTAATGTAAGAGTTTTTCTGCCATAACAAAACCAGCTATAATCCCATCAAAATTTTCTTTCTTCATTCAATTCTTCTGATTCACATGAAGCAGCTACTATCTTTGCTCTATCAACGTCTCCCACCTTGCTGGCAATGGTATGATGTTGGTGGGTCTGAAGACCCCCGGACAATTTGTGCAGGGAAGCAGCAGGACCCCACACATTTTTCCCCTTTAAAAGGGCTATCTCGAGCTAGCGATTCCCAGCCTTCTGTGAGCCTATTAGCACAATTCACATCACCAGCTTTGAAAAATACAGGAATATCATTGAAAGATTCCCGAAATCCAGTACCTCAATATTAACTTTTTCTAGGCCAAAGGCGCAGACAAGCACATCCCACCTTGATGTTACCACAAATAGCCGACTCTGCTTCACTCTGGACCACCTGATGGCAAAAGCTGGTGATGCACACAGAGGTCAAAGTATCAATCTACAAATCATGAGAAGACTAGCAGCTAATGAAGAAACCTAGTAACCTTGAAGGTCTAACTTGAAGCACAGTTTATACACGCATTGTCTGGAATTAGGTAGTACACAGTTGAGGCAATATATAATTAATTAAAGGATAATAATAACCCCCCCAAACTACTAAACATCATTGACAGGAATCCAGACAGGCTCTACTACACTTTTTCCTTCTATTTAACCAGTTTTCACCCGTTTTTTCTAGATTTTTATTTGTAAACCAACTTAGTCACATCATAGCCACAGCAGCAAAACCAAAACCAGCAGCCTCCTCTAAGATCACAGATCACTGACAGACTTTCAGAAGCGCAACAGCTCCTCTCAGAACTGACCCAAGGAAATTCTCCAGCACCAAAGTTGTTGCCTTTTCAGCGCTGTTGTTGAACTGCTAGCAACTGCGTAATAACCTCAGCCACACGAGGAGGGGAGATAGGCTACAGGAGTTTTCTCATTGTCCTACTTTTTAAGCAGAAAATGAAAGTTGAGGAGAACACACGCTGTGAGGGAAAGAAGAGTAGGAGAGAGGAAGCGAAAAGTTAAAAAGAAACAACACAAGAGGGTATTTCAAGTCTGAAAAAAGGAATACTGAACAAGTGGATGTAATGTGAAGAACATATCTGGGAGAGACCGGGACGTGGCTATGCACAACCTGAAACTGTGCATAAAAATGTAAGACCTGATGTTTCAATTATGCTGAAGGTTCATTCCCCACACAGGGAAAACGGCACCGAATGAGTCCGTGCAGCCAGCCTATGCAGAGCTCCACACCCAGCTGAGCATTATCCCTGGAACCCACGCTCGGAGGTGAGCACTCTTCTCTTAGGCAAATATGCATAACTAATGGCAGTAAAGAGTAGCCAAAAGAAGCTGTTAAAACCCTCAATCACCAGAAGACAGATGTGCTTTACAATGGCATTTTCTTGCTTACTGTATTCCTGCCACAAGCAACAGGAGACTTGACCCCGTGCATGTGGCACTGGAGATAACTGCTTCCAGAACCCGATCAGTCAAGAGGCATAAAGCTAAAAGCCTCTGCTATCGAGTCAGGCTCCAGTGATTTTTCTCATCATAGGCAGATTTTCCCCCACATTACGTATTTCCCATGGGTATCAGCTTGTCACAGCTGCATTCCCCGCTTTAGTAAAAGTGATGATTAACAATGCAGAACCTCTAGACTTTTTTCTAAGGGGCTTTGTCTTTCCAGAGTCATATTGAATAAAGTAATGAGAGAATAGCAATGAACAGGTAGGTTTTCCCCCCTCCTAAAGACTTAGAAGATAAGCTTACATCACAGAAAAACTGATAAGGATGAGTCACAGCTTAAAACCTAAACTTGCTTAACATGAATCATACCCAGTTATTTGACATAACTGCATTTATTATTTACAGTTGGTACAAGTATCTTACCCTTCCAATGCATGTTAACTTGCTGATAACTGCTAAGATGCTCCGATCAGGTCTTTTGCAGATTCCCAGTCTTAGAGGTAAAGAAAAAACCCTGAAGCATAAAACAACTAAAACCATCAAGCACCATACAAGGTTTAATACTGTCACACTCCTCTCCCTGATGAATCTTCTCTTGATATCAGTCACAGGAAGAGAATAGGGAGCTGGTTTTCCCTAAATTATGTGAATCTACTTTATAGTTTTACAGAAATGTTAGTTGGAAGAAATACCAGATAGCACCCACTCCAACCTACTTCCCAGAGTAAGAGCTGCCTCACTGCCAGCACAGCACTTGCCAGCCTAGTCCGGACTTTAAGACCTCCAAGGATAGCGAGCCCACCACCTGCGAGACAGCTGCTCACTCTTCTAGGGAAGAGGTTTCTCCTAACCTTCAATGTAAACCTCTAAAGGTGCCACTTGTAGCCGCTGTCTCTTCTGTCATAAAAATACGTCTCTTTCAACAGCACACGCATAGGGTGACCTGTAAGCCACAAGCCTTCCTCCAAGCGGCCGAGCTGTTGCCCATGTACAGGCTGCTCTACGCAAGGCAGCATTTAAAACCAGTGCTTTTGGGTGTGTTCTTTAGAGAAAACCCTTGAGCATGGGCTAAGCCACTTTGCTGCACTCTCTTCTGCTTCACTGCTGCCATCCAAACCCCTTTAATTATCCCAAAAAGGGCGAGACTACGGGCCAACAGCACCAGCTCCTTCCCATCTCATCAAAGCACTTTCAGCTAAGACGCAGAGAGTTTAGTTTCCTAATGAGTGGGCTAGTCAAAGTTATGTATTATTTCAAAGTTCAGACTGTGAAGTGCACAGAAGGGAACATTTTCTGAGGGGGAAAAATCAAGGTTATCTTCCAATGCAGTCTAATCAGCAAGCAAGGAAAATGCTGGTTTGGATTGTTGCTCTGAAGGCTGAACATCTGACTGCAGACTTGAATTAGAAATATCAGGAGCTGTAAAAGACATTTTGGCAATGTTAAACACTTTGTTTGGCTACTAAAGACTTCCAAGAGGTTTGCAGGAACAGTTGCAAGTTTGGAGAAGGAAGAAGAATGCCAGGAAGCCTGGCCTTCACAAGCAGTTTGTAGCCCTCTTGAAAAGCCATGGAACTACACTGAGTGCCAGAAGACACATCTGTTGGTGACAGCTCTGCCAAGCAGATGATTAGCAACTCAATTTCTTTGTCTCATTAAAGGTCTGTGTAGTTATTTGAGGAGTCTACTAAGGAATATAATTACATTTCCCATCATTCCACTATGGTAACACATGTACTTTCGTCATCCATACAGTCATCCCAGCTCCAGTGGTCTCCAATCAAGACAGTTGCTTCTGCCCCTTTATTTACCCATTTCCCTTTATTTTGAAGTAGTGAACTGAAGAATCAGGTTTTTTGGGGCATTTTTTCTTCATATTGTAGTGGAATATTAAGCTATGCTCTTATTTTTGCATGAGAATTATGCAAAATATTGCCCAGTAAAAATACATTTTTCATAGTTACAACATATGTATTACAGTGTAAGCACTGAGCAACACTCTCCACTTGAAGAATACTGCTACATTAAACCCTGTTTTCTCAACACTTTTTAAGCTGTTCTGGGGTTTTTTTATTTTTAAGTTGCCTCAAGCAATGGATACATGCACACAGTTTTCTAAAAAGCCTATTATTCTTTCACTTACTGATTTGTTGTATGAGAAAATACCTTTAGTCTCGTTGACTCTAATGGTATCTCATTTTCATTGTACCATCTATGCACCACTTGCACTTAAGTTTTTCTTTTTATCATCTGCAATTTATATTCCTGTTCTCCCCCCAGCTTGAAAGATCTAATTAGTTATTTGCATAATTATTTTGCAAAAGAGCCACAAAAATAAGATTACTACTTAGAGATCACAATAATAAATTCATGAAGGAATTATGAAACCATACAAAACTAATAATATTTTAGATACATCACAGTGAATTATAAAATAGTACAAAACTACTTTAGATACATCATAGTCTCAAATCACATCATCCCCAAAATGTTTGGAAACCTGGGCCAAGTAGCAAAACTCTCAGCAATTAATGCTTTGCAATGAAACAGAAGCCAAGAACAAAAATTTATAAACCCAATGTCTGAAGTTAAACTTTCTAAAGAAGTAATATCAAGTTTGGAATGTATAACATAGACAAACAAACCTAAAAAGAAAGCAATTTACACTGTAGTTCTAAAAGCATAGAAAGTAGGAGAACTTTTTGAGGGTTGCCTGAAAAGATGGCTGGTTTTGCTTCTGCCAGCACAGCTCCAACTATTAGAGGCATAACAGCAGTTTTATGTAGCTTGACCTCAGCAGAGGGGTCAGCTCTCCAGAGTTTACCAGACTGCCTCCCATTGATAAATTATCATTTAACTGCTTCTCTAGTGGCACCACTATTTAAATTCTGCTGCTGGGCACAGCACAGGTATTCCAATATTCACGGAAACGTGAAGGTCTGACCAACAAAGCTCGTGAAGAGCTATAAAGCAGGTGCACATGACAGAAACTATACTTAGGACATTAAAGCTAAGTAGTGGCTTGAGATAATCAATCTTCTTCAAGCCTTTTCCCTTACGCATATCTAAAAATATGCCACTACCAAACAAGCTGGACACTGGTGATGGAGCTGGCATCCTACTCACTTCCACATTGCTGCTTCCAGTCATACAGCAGAGGAGAACAAAACTAAAACAATATGGCAACAGCATATATTGGCTGTACAGTGGAACTGCAAGGACAACAAGGGAAAAAGGGTCAGCCTCCGAGATAACACCTTCAAGAAAAACAGGAAATCGGCAAGATTAGTAAAATGCTGAAAGTACATCAAGAGATATGACATCATGGAAAAAAACAGTAAGGAAAAGGACAGTGCCAGAAGTTTTCTGCAAGCAGATTTACATTCAGAATTTAAGCTGAAATTCAAGGGCAAAAGCAAACTGAAGTAGATTTATGACTATAATGTCACATCTGGCAAAGGGCAGCACAGGTCAAAGAATGATTTGTACACAGCGCATCCCAGGTCTGTAAATATTCATATTTGGGGTGCACTATGTATCATACACCCTTCAGCAGTTAGAGTACTCCTCCAATAATCCACAATCCTCTCCAATAACTAGATGTATTACAGTTGCATTTCCATGGTTGAAGTATCAGAATGGTAGCTAGGGGGGCGAGAAAAGGTGAATTTCTTCAAAGCCCTCAACATGCACAACTCAAAGCCTAACTTTTTTCCAAGAAAAGATAGACACTTGAGAGCAAGCTCTTGATAAAAGAAATGTTCGTCTACACAAAAGAATTTGTTGGATCTTATCGCAGAGACACTTACTCTCTGAAGCAAGAGAGCTGTGCATTTCTTGGGCTTGTCAAACGAGACAAAACCAGGCTCGGGTAAAGATGAACAGGGTTCAGTGCATTTCAGAAGAGCTGGATGTCAGGACTGGAGGGTTTCCTCCGATGCCCGCAGAACGGGAATTACATAAGACTCCTACCACAGAGCTCCCCAGGGACAGTCATGATACTGTAGGACAACACTAACATGGTGCTGGGAGCCAAACTGGTTACCCTGTGTGCCTCTACACACAGATGAAAAAAATCACATTGTCATTTACATATATCACTTGCACTACATCATTTCTTAATAAAAATCAAATACGCAGCATGCAAGGTGTGAAAGGTGAAAGGTTAAATCCCATTGTGAATTGTGCTGGTCCAGTTCCACTGTCAATCTAAATTTTGGTCAGTTCAAGCACAGGAAGAACATTTTAATTGACTATCCAAGGAGCTTTTTTAAGGAAAAGTTGATTAAATATGTCCATACCAATTAACTAGGTATTTTCATGATATTCCATAGTATTCATTGGAGATTTTAATAAACCTCTATCTCTACTTAATTATTCCTGTCAATTTGCTGATTGGAACACATTCTAATTAAAGGAAAAGAGTACGACAGAGGACACTACCTTCCCCTCCCTTCCCACAATTTAATTAAACTGCAACTTATTAATTGCAAGGTACATTCTCGTGAAAAAAGTGCAATGCTTAATTACCTTTATTAAACTAAATAACAGTTTGGATACATCAGTGGGTAATTCACTGCTGCTCAAATATATCATAGCTCAGGCCTAGAGGGTAATGCATTTAGATGAAATGAAAGGGTATTTCAGTTGTCGGTACTTAGAGCTTTTTCAGGCAAAGAACAACCCCAAAATCTAGCAGTGATGCCAAATTATGTCTGGAGGTATCGGAGATGATACTTTAGTTAACTAAAACACAAAACACTCTTCAGCACATTGAAAAAATCCTTGGCTGGAGCTTTCTCTATCCTTAAGCATTTTACATTCACAGCAAGTAGCTAATTGCGATTAACTATTTTGTTAATCATCAGGAAACGATGCACTACAGTAAACTTGTTTTCATATAAGATTTATCCTCCAGTTAAAGCTTAAAATTTTTTGAAAAGTATTGATATGAATTGTAGAGATCTATCTCTGGATACATCTCTGCCATTTCTAGAGAGAAAAAAAGATGCAATAACACCCGAGCATTTCACTCAATAAGGAAGTACTGAGCAGCATCAATTTCCACCTGGCCTTGAACATTAAAGGATGCTTCTCTGCAGAAAAAGAAAAGGATGCAGGAAGATTATTTAGGAAATGAAGGCAGGCAGAAGTTCTCCCAGGTCTGACAGACAATGAAATCATTCTGCCAGTTTAGGCTTCTTGGAACTATAGCACTTTGGTGAATTAAATTTACCAATTTTAAGCAACTACCCGAAGACTTGGTTTACTTGAGGGAAGTTACATGATCTATGCTGAGAAAACACCCTATTTTCCACGCTCCATTCCCACTGTTTTGTGTAATACTCTGTTATCAGAAAGGCCACTGTTACAGACTGGCCACTGTCTACAAGTGAATTGGAACAGAGGCTCAGATGGCGTGATTAGCATCTTTCTGCATAGTTTTGCCATTTCAGCTACTTACAAGAAGGATTGTTTTTAGATTAAAAACAAATACGTGCACCTGTATCTTAAGGCATTGTGGAAAAACCCATAATCATAATTACTTTTTCAGGGAAAAAAATTCACAGATCTATTTGTGAATATGTGAAACTGTGAGCCTGAACACTGTTTGCAAGACTCTCAAATCATCCAGTTCCACAAAGTACACTAATCCCGATACAGTTGCTACCTCCAATATCATCAAGACAGGAAAGTGGAAAACCACTTGATTTCACACCTAGGCACATAGGCAAATTGGCATGGATTCCGATAAAAAGTTGATCTGAACAGGAAGGAATTTTCTAGTGTCTACTTTGTTGCCCAGATTGCAAAGCTACAATCTTTTGTGCTAACATGCACAAAAATTCAATTCCCATGTATTTCTCCTGAATACCAAATAGGTAGTCTGTACATGTCAGAATATAAGCACCAGCAAGCATTAATACTTCAAACCTGTGTATAAACTATTCTCCAGTGCAAGAGAGACATATGTATCTTCCTGAACAACGGAAGAGTGCCTGGAGAGTCAGTTAAGACAGAACAGCATCTTCTCAAATAACATCATCTCAAGTCTACTGTTATAACTCTAGAAACTGAAGGTGAAGTTAGCATATTTATCCAATACATTCAGTTCAGTTTATACAGTAATTGTGCTCGGAGGGGGCATTAGATAATGCATAGACTTGGAAATGCCATACAACAGCCTTAAACTTTAAGTGTCAGCTGAGGATTCCGGTTATCGCTTGTTTATGGTGATGTTAACTGCACAGACACTCAATTGACTCTAATGGCACAATGTTATTTAAAGGCTTTGCTTTGGTCTCTGCTAGAACTCTAAAGCACAAAGGCAGGGGAATTAACTGTGCCACTAAAGCTGAACCAACAAATCTTAAACAGGGGCTTTACTTGGAAGGAAAGCCGTGCCATACACAGGTGAAGGACAGCATCTTGCATTGTGATGAATTGTCAAAGCCAAGCTTGAGCCTCCACAGTAAAACAAATCAAAGCCATGAAGCATCCATTGGTATCAATGTAGGCCCTAGACCAAGAAAATAATGTATCTCACAAAATCTTAATGACCTCTTTATATGAATTTCAGCATCTCAAACCTTGACAAATCACTGCCGATTTCCTCACAAGCAGGCAGGGGCACTTGTCTTCCAGGAAGTCATTTGGTATACAACTAGATCCCTTCCCCAGGTCTCCTTGGCATAATTTTGAAGAAGGTTTCTTGAAAGAGAGTTCTACCCTGTTATACTAGGATGTAGGAAATAAATTTATTTTCAGCTCACTCCATTTCAGAGACTGCCCAAACTCGGGTCCCCTTTATGCAATGGTGCTCAGTAAGACATCAGCTGCTGGGCATGTTGTGATATGGGCTTCCTGTGACTTTCAGGGAGGCATAGACCAACATTTCCATTTTAATAAAGAAATCAGTTACAAAAGATGCCATCGGGGGAAAGTAGTTCCAGTGATGGGGAATTTACAAGTTCCTGTAATTAGCCAATTAATTATCTTGAATCTAATTCATCAAGAAGTTTCATGTTCTCATTTCACCTCCCGGCCTCCTCTTTCTAGCTAATTGTAATTGCAGAAGGAGGTGGGAAAGGTAAGACCAGCAAGTGACATCTAGTTCAACTGCTACACGATCTCCAGGAACACTCCAAAGCCAACCCACATTGCACCATCATCCTCACTCCAAGGAGAGCTGGAGGGACCCTCCGCATCGGCAGGTTGGCCCAGGGCCAGCTGCCATTTCACAAAAGTATAATTTCCAGTAGGTAGTCTGCACGTGACATTGAACTACTGATGAACTGCCACAGATCAAGGCAACACCTGGCAGCACAAATTTCTGTGCAGGGTAACCCTTGTGTATCAAAACATTCAGGATGCACCATCTAGAGATGTCCCCCAAAAATCTTCTCCAAGACTCTGCTCTGCCAACGCCACATATGCTCAATACTTAGCAAAGATCAGCAAACACAAAGGGACAGGAAACCTTAACTCGTACCTTTCAAACCGTCTGGATCCAAGCTCAAATATTAAAGCCTGATGTTTTCAAGAGCGTAAGGAGAGCAGCACTTGAGCTCTGCCTGAAATATCACTGATAGAGAGGGAATGCTGAATTCCCTTTCACAGCATATTTTTTCTAAATTACCGGCTCAGGTCTCTGCCTCCTTTCTTTCTTAGGATTAAAGAGAAGGGAAAACACAAAATGTGTCTTTGCCTTTGAGTGTTAACTAGGAAAACATTCACTGGCTGTATTCTGAACAGCCACTGCAATTCGGTATTCTTTAGCATCGGATTATATCTTGAGAAGCAAAGCTGGCACAAAAGTCTCCATTTCCCAGCTACAACGGAATGGAAATAAGTTCTGAGAACATCTCTTTTGTAGTAAGCCTGCAGATATTTTTTTTCCAATTCTAGATTATATGGTTTATAGACAATGTTGCTTAAATGGGCTTATATAGTGCATTAAAATTTAGCAAATGGCTAAGAAATAGAAGAAAATGTCCACACAACCTATGAAATAAACAAGTAGCTGCAAATGAAAAAAGAGGGGTAAGTTCTTCAGGTAGACGTTCATCTTAATTACCAACTTACCATCTTAAATACCAACTAGGAGATAGTTACCACTACTATTATAGAGCTTTCACCTACAGTTTTCGAATATTTTACAAAGAAACCCCGATAAGGAAATCGACAGAAAGCAAGAGGATGTTTCCCAGAGCCCTCAAGGGAAGCCAGGGCCAGAGTTCAGGTTTCCAGCGTTTAAAGCAGCTTAGTTTGGTATACTGCTGCCTTCTCACTGTCTTACCTGAACCTCGTAATTCAAATTGTTCAGGCTCAGGTTTATACACTACTTTGCCTTCGTTTTGTTCACTCTTAATTTTAATGCTTTTTTCAATGACTTGTTCACTAAAGTCTTCCCCCCCCCCCCCAATCCATTAAAAAAATCACTGATTTGAAGTCTTCAATATTTCTTCAGTGCTGTTAAAAAGCCTTATCTTTTAGAAAGCTTCAAAACAGGAAAAAAGAANAAAAAAAAAAAAAAAAAAGAAAAAAGAGAGGGGGGGGGGGGGGGGGGGGGGGGGGGGGGAAGAAAAAAGATAGGAGGAAATAGTGAAAACTGAGTGATAAATCGAGACTTAAAAAGAAAGAAGAAAAGCATCAGATAAAAGCCAGTTTATCCATGCCATATGTGCCAGCCAAATTTACGTCGA
Organism: Chionis minor; assembly: GCA_013398295.1. NCBI lineage: Eukaryota > Metazoa > Chordata > Aves > Charadriiformes > Chionidae > Chionis > Chionis minor. The sequence continues at coordinate 802,064 of VZSF01008493.1, read as the reverse complement.
TTATTCTTTTAATCCTAAATAGTCATGCCTGCCTGTGTTAGAAGTGTGTCAATTTACTGAACCAACCTTGAGGAAAAATACATTTCAAAGTCAGAGAAAAAAGTTTAAAATAGGGAGATCGCCTACTATAGCCTCAATAAGCATCTCAATAAACCAGGATGGATCTGAAGCGTTTATCTACATCCAAATAGTTCTGGAGGTAGGAGAAGCACGGCCTATCACCAGGTACTCCTGGTTTCAATCTGCAGTTACCCAACAAGAGCAATTTTATTACCCTCGCAGATGACACTGTGCATAGACAAAACAGAGGCCAGCAGCAGGTTCTCCTAGTAGGATTTCATTTCAAGGAGCAATTTCATAAACACATTTGAAATTCCGCTGAACAAAGATTGCTCTTAAGACTTAAAACTGAGCAAGACACAGGCAGACTGCAGCTCGTTAAAACTTACAGGGCAGTTCTTAAGGTCCTTTGCTTTTAGTCAAGCAAATACCCATGAAGCCATTATGACTTTTCGGAGAGGAAAAACAAACACTTGACAATTCTGGGGAACACAAAACAAAAAAAACCCACAGAAGTACTAAGGCTGTTGATTGTTGAAAGGGAAATAAACACCAAAGGAAAAAGCAGTATTATACTTGCATCTCATGGCAGAGCATTCTCTTTGTTGAGCTGCTGCAAAACCCACAAACTCTTCTCTGAAATATAACTTCATCGGGAAGCTACTCTTTCTAGTGAAAAAAGTAAATAGAATTTGCAAATTTTATTTTTGCTTCAAAAGACTCTTTTGGAGTGAACTCTGGTATAATAAAAGGAAAAGCACATACTAAGTGGACTAGCAATAATGATACCTTTAGCAATAGCAAGCAGCAAATACTGCATTTGTGCTGAGAACTGTACCAACACGCATCAGCCAGACAGCGGTGACTAAGCTCACTTCATTTCAAAGGAAGACTGAGACAGCTAACAGACATTTCAGCAGAATAAAGGGGTTGTCTTAAAAGACAAAGTTTTGTACAAACTACTGGATATTCTTATCTCCCTTGGTTGTTTTCTTCCCTTGGAAGCAGCAGCAAGGGCAGTCAGAGGGTAAAACCAATAGCCAGCAATAACTGTGCAGGGTGGGAGCCATACCGAGGGGACCCTTGAGACAGTGCAAGGTGCATGTGTGAGCACAGGGGATTTTACCTCCCAATTTAAGTACCCCAGGTCAATTTTCCAACCGTTAGGGTATTGCTTAGGAGAGCTGTCACGCTTTCTACCAAAGGTACCAGACCAGTCACACCTGCAGAGTTTAAAACGGCAGATTTGAATTGGAGGAAATTTGGAAAAAACACCAAATGTATTTGTTAGGCACATCAACAAGATTTCTGTTGTGTTTTATTGCATAAGAATGTTAGAGAGAGGAAGAGAACACACACATCAGGAGGAATTTGAAGTTACTTATAAAGATTATGCAATTAGGTATTCTCAGAACTGTTACAGAAAAGTCTAAAAACTGGTCACTTTGTATATATTGATTCAGAATTTTCTGTCTCCCAAACTATCCGTACACATCGAGATGGAGTATTTATTTCTGCTGACAGTGATTACAGCCATTCAATGTCAAAGTTCAATACCACATTTGGAAAAAAATGTCACCTTTGGGACAGAAGAACAGAATTCTCTTGCCTTCATTCCTGAACCTGCATGTATTTTTTGGGTACCACCGATAACGAAGCAGCTTTAAAGAGATTAAGTTATTTCCTTAAAATGAGTCACATCAACTCTGCCATGCCAGGTCCCCACTAGAAGTCTGGATTTTAAGTGAAATCAATTCCACAGCCCAGTGCTTTTCAGCACTTAAACTAGAGTTTCAGAAGCATGCTGCAAAATTATATACTTTTTTTTTTTTTTAATACACACTGAATACTGCTTAAGCCATAGGAATTTTAAGCACGCTTTTATTTGGACCCTTGCTAATGCATCCCTTTACTGATTCTTGGAATTATACTGGATCAGTTTTCCAAGACCATTTCTAATCACCATCTGTATGACAGAAATGCCTGCAGTGTTTCTCCTTTCAGGTCTTACCACAAGTGATCCCTCTCGTGTTTTCCTGAACTATCCTAGGAAGAAAAAGAAAAAAATTGGCCTTTCCAAGAAGAGTTTCTTTCACCAGTACATCCTATGCTAAATTCTCAGGCAATGATAGTTTACTTCAGCAGCTTTACACCAAACCATAAAACCAGGAAATTCATTCTGGACTCTTTGAGTTATAGACAAGAACATAAAAAGGCAGATTACAAATAGATAAGGGTGCTAATGTTGCTGAAGTGATGCGCTCAGAGGAAGTAATCTGAAATACATAATTTCTCACTGCTCAGGAGAAAGCAACAATTTTAAACTGACACAAAGGTAAGCAACCCATAACAATAAGAAGCCATTTACATTTGGTAGTCTATCCAGAAAACCACTCAAGGGCAGGAACTTCCTAAAAATTTTCCTTTAATTATATCCAGCATCAATACAAATGGACAATTAATTAACATGTATTTGGAAAGCAATACTTTTCCTTTTGCACAGAGAATTTTTAAAGTTCTACGTAGAGAGAAAATAAAATAGCTGTAGCTGAAAAGCTCAGTATAGGAGATTTAATAACCTTAACTCAGATACATTATAAAGCTATTAAATGTCTGCCATTCAGGTAATTATTGGAGGCTTGCCATATCTTTTACTGTCTCCAGGCTAAGACATGAGGAGAAGGAGAGGGATGGGGGGAGGGAGGGAGGAAAGGAAGGGAACTACTTAATGGATCCAGCCAAAGAGCTTGTCTCAGTAATTATGCCTGATTGGAAAATTGTCTGCTTCAAAGAACAGAAACCTGAAGCTTTATTAGTAATGAGAGATCTCAAGTTTCTAATTAACTGAAAACAAAAGTACCGCACATTTCACATCGTACGTTCGTGTCACACATAAACCCCTGTTTTCAAATTACTCTCTGAAGGACTAATTTGCGCATGACATGATGGAGAGGGGGATGGGGAAACTTAAAAGTAAAATTAAAAAATACCCAGTGCTTCAGGAAGTACAGTTTGGCGTGTCCAGAAATCAGGGTGTTCAACTGACCAGCTAACTACCCTAAAGCCACAGAAATTCAAGTGCAGATGTATACTATCTTTTAAGCATACCTTTATGAGAGGTAATAAACCCAGGCTCGCTGTGAAGCAAACCAGGGAAACTCTTCAAATTCCATGAATAATGAAACATGAATAATAAGCTGGAGCTGCACAAAGTTAGGGAAGAAGCCTGCATGGCAGAAGTCTAACTCCTGTGCAGCTTATTTTCACCTTTCCCCTTGTACCTCTACAAGAGCATAGGAGCAATTCTGTTCTTACAGTTTCCCACTCGAGTTTGCAGTTGAAACCAGAAGGCCCATAAGTGAGAGATCTACCACAACACCAAACATATAAGAGCCTCTGCCTGCAGAAGTCCAATCCAGTGCAAAGAGTTGTACTTCCCAGTGATGTCTGTGCACCAGAAGCTATCCTGCACTTTCTCTGAGGCTGGCAAGGCAGAGCTAAAGGACAGGACCTGGAGGTTTCCACAGAACCAAGTTACCTGGACACCTGAACTCAATGGAGAGGGGACACTACATGTGCCTCAAACAGACCTATTTCCAAGAGCCCAGAACAAAATTCTATGCTTGGTGGTCAATTTGCATTTGGCAGTCTCAGGATCACCTTTAACTGAAACAACACTCAGAACAGCAACAGTCCTTGCACCAATTCACATGATGTCCTAACTTGATATAGGTCCCAGTTTTTCAATTTCTTTCCCATTTTTACAGGTTATTAGGATACTGTCTGACAACATTAGAAATGGCAGAAAAGACATTGCTTTCTGCATGAAGTCTTATCTAGCAGAAAAATGTAAATAATCTCACTGAGACGGATTTGAGAGGAAATAGAGGTAAATGCTTCCTACTGAGCTGGGCTGCTCACTACAACCCGAGCAATGAGTTTAGCCCATCAGCAAGCACAGGGGAAACATCCCGTACTGCCTTCAGTTACTGCCTTACGCTAATGGGCCAGGCACCCATTTCAAAAATTCATCCTGTTGCAGGTGCAGACAACGTTTTCTCATGGCGTGTCGCTGCAGCCCGGCGTTAGAGGGCACACACACTCTCTGCTAGGGACACTGGTACTATTTGCACACCCGTATGTAGTTAGCAAAGCTCCGTACAGCACTGGCACGCTAGTACACGTGCCCTGGCAGGCTAGATAGTTCCCATGGGGTTTCAAAAGATGCTACAGCTATTTGCTGCCAATGGCTTGAAAATTGATGCTGGAAACTTGGAAGACAACACAAAGCAAGCGCTCGTGTTGGACACGCAGCACAGAGCTGGTACCACTTCTGAAGCAATACGCTACACTTCTGCTGTGCAAGAACTGTGGAAAAAACCAGTTGTGCAAAAGAGGTGTCACCAAGGTCAACCAAAGCTGAAACCACCACTGGATATTGACAATGAAGGGATAGACAATGGTGTTTCTAATCCCCAAAGGGGAGATAAAGACTTACTCCTATGCCTTCAGAATAGCAGTAAAAAACAACAACAAAAATCAGGGTGGGAAGACTGAATCTAAGACAGGGCCTAAATGAGGGTATATGGACTTGCCACAGATGAAAACAAGACTGTTGGTTTCTGCAACTCCACACAAGGGAGTGGGATAGGTCAAAGACCAACTGAACATGACTGCATTTAAATTAGAAAATTGCATATGCATTTGAAATTCTGGATTACATTAACAATTGAAATTATAATTATAACATTGGCTGGGGAAGAAATTCATGAAGAACTTCATTTTCTAGAGCATTCGGAAGTAGCTGTTGTGTGCATAGGCTCTTTTAACAAGACACTGAGAAGGAAACCTTTGCAAGACTCCAGGGCTCTGAGTGATCATTGAAGGACACAATTCTTACACTGTCCTAAAAAAACCACCACCAACTCACCATTACAAGGTTAATTGCCTGTCCTTTCAGAAGTTGTCATCAACCTGACACTGGATCACAAATAATCCTTTCTTTTTGGTGAGGAGCTGTAACATACAATTTCTCCTTCAAGGTATGCAGTATTATTATTTAGATATGATATTTTTTCAGCTTTTCAAATCTCATCCAAGAGCTCGGAGGGGACCACAAACCACATGTACACTTCAGCTTAAGTCACGCTTTACAAACTACAGCACTAAACATAAGTCTTCCATGCTGTTGAAGAGGGTACTGGTAAGTTTTTTCAAAGAACCTCACTGAAATACCTAGCAAAGTCTTGGCAAGGATATTTTCATGCTTGATCTCTTTGCTGATATTATCAGCAAGAACATGCATTGCATCCAGCTGTGGAAGCAGACAGAGAAGAGCTCCCCTGGCCAGTGACAACTGGACTAAGACTGCCTTATTTCACAGATGGCAAATCCAACAGTTATTATCTGGTAATGACAGAGCCAACATTTAATCTATCACCTACAAGGACAATCAAAACCAGGATGCCTATCTCTACTACATGTCCAATAGAAACAAAAATTGCACACAGAGAGGGCAAATTTCATTCCCCATTATATGCAGCGCACATTATAATAGAACTTTGTAAACTTCCTTTACCCCCTGCTGGAATGAGCCTGAAGTCACCCCTGTACTTCTCATTTCATCAGAATATCTCAGGAAAGCCTGATTTATTTCGAGATAAATAGAGCATTTACTTTACGAGATCCAATTTCTCTTCTCTCCTCCGTTAAATACTTGATTTTACAATTTCATCTCCCTCATTGTTCTAGTGTAAGATTGAGACATTAACTTTTTTTTTCCCCCTTAAACAGGACCACAGAACAGTTGATTTTAGAAAGGCTGGAAGGCGCTGCTCTGAGGAGGCTTAACCACCACAGGTTGCTCAGGTTAGTTTACAGTCAGGTTTTGACTGTTTCCAAGGATGGAGACTCCACAACCTCTCAGAGCAACCTCTTCCAGTGTTTGACTTAAAACCTGCTAGAGTCAATACGCAACCTTCTACTGACTCCAACATGTACTGAGATACCTCACACAATCCCACTCATTATTTATGCTCATAAACCTTGAGGTTTTCTGAAATCAAGTGCTTTTGCACTCTACTGCATAAGACAGTTTGATGCAGTGGTATGGGAACAGAACATAAATCATTCAGAACAAGCTGGAGTCAAGTAGCTTGATGTCAATTTTCTATGTCTCATTTGAAGACATAACCCAAAGTAAATCCTGCAAATATGGCCTTGTTATCCGCAATCTAAAAATCAGAGAAGGGTGTTTTTTTTTCTGTTTTATACTGAATTTATCTAGATACTTCAGCTTTAAGGACTTGTAATATTATCAAATAAAAGGCCTTGGCTTAAGACCAAATTAAGTATCATTGTCATAATTCACTAACTGAATCAAACTTCAAAAAATAGCAGAAAGGCTTCACAGTTTATATAATCATATCATGAAAACAGTGTTTTCAGAAAATTGGAACAGTGCTGTTTCAGCTAACTCTAAAAAACCCTTCACCAGCTTTTCATTATCTAGAACCAAACCCCAGGGAAGTGGTTTGGGGCTTGGAAGGCACCACTTTATTGAAAAGGATAGTAGAAATGAAAAGTTAAACAAAATCATTACTTAAAAGCAAACAAATTTTGACAGAGCACCAAGATTTTTCTTCCCCCTCTACATTTAGCTACCTAAGTCTATAAAAAAGGCAAGAATTTAGCNTTTTATTGAGGGTTTTTTTTGTTCCTGTGTTTTGTGGCTACATTCATGCAGTTTGGATGGGGAAGTGAATTATGTAGGGGAAAATGTGGCTTTGTGATATTTTGCCTCTATTGACAGACTCAGGAGACAGGCATGGACTTGTGTTAAGCCCCTGATTCTGGCTGATGAGACCATGAATCTTAAACAATCTGTTTCAAGTTTCTGTTGATTCAATAAGTTCATTCTATTCTCTGCACCTTAAAGATAGTAGAATTTATTCCCTCCTTAACAGAAAGGAAATATCGTGAGATAAAAAGGTTACTTAGAATGTCCAAAATGGAAAAAAAATCTCCATTACATTAACTACTGCAAAGCTGGCTCTTCCCTTGTTAGGCTCGGCAAAGATGGCACTGCACTAAATCACATGCTACTGCAGATGTAGCATGGGAGGAAACACTCATTTCTTGCCTTGCAAAATATGGCAAACACAATCATGTCCATACTTTTCCAGACTTTCCCCTCCCTCCCGTCGCCTTCTAAATGCGCTTTATTCCTCTCAACTCCTATTTTACAGGGAGATTTTAGAGGAAACTTCTTACCTATCTGTTTTACCACAGCAGTGTTAATAGACCTTATAACCATGCAAACTACAGCATGGAAAAAACCCAGGTGTAGGAACAAAATTTGGGGAAGGGCATACCAACATGAAGGCATACCAACAAGATTTGACAGTCTGTTTGTAAAGTTCTTTATTATTCACCTGGTATCCTGTGAGTGCTAAGCAAAGCACGACATCACTTCTTTCCCTAATTACAAACCAAATCAAAGTGGTATTTACTAGAGGGATGATGGTTTAATTAAAAAGAAAACATTTCATAACTAAGACACAGCCATGAGAAGTAATTACACAAACCTTCAGAGATCATTGAAAGCTGTGGTCAGCCCGTTTAGCAGGGAGGCTAAATTTTGGACTCTTTCAGCTAATTCTATCGGTAAACACGCACTTCTATACACACGACAAATTGTTTCACTCAGAGGACTGCTATAAAGAGGTCAACATCGAGCTCATCTTTTCAGTGTGAATAGCTAGTTTATCCTTTTTTCTTAACACATCGCATAAGCAGCTAATAAATACACAGTATTTTAAAGAGTTTTTTAAGAAAAGTGTTCCACCTCAGTATGTTCAAGTTAATTATTCCATAACAGTCAGGGCTCAAAAGACACATACTCAGAGAAGCATGATTCAAAGTCAACATGATAATAGTGCCCTGCAAGTTGTAGTGCTAATTGGATTTCTTAATTGGATTGGATTGAAAGAGTTCAGTTCCATTTTTGCTGACGGAAAAAGAAACAAGAGACAAAATGAGAAAATAAAGACTGATCCAAATATCTAGATATTAAATGCAGGTTTTACTCCCCCATTTGCCTACTCAGCTCACAAGCAACGTTGGACAAGTCATCTGTGTCCCCAAGCAGCGCAGACAAACTTAGATTCTGATGCAAACCATTACTCTTGGACTGATCTTCACACTATACAGGAATTTGGTGAAACCTTCACTAAATGGCAATGGACTTCAGTTTGCCACAAGAAAGACACAAAAACCCAAATGAGCTAAGATGCAAAAATGCCCAGCAGGCGTGGAGATACAATAAACAGCAGGGTACTGCTTTAATACACTAAGTACTAGCTACTATGGTCACAGCAACTAGAATGAAACTAAACAGTTTGAGTGGCATCTCTTTTCTGACCCTTAACCTCAAGCTGATCTACACTTGATTTTTTATGGACAAAGATCTGTAGCTCCAGTCTGAAGCTGGTGGAACAGGAACATGTAGTTTTTCTCAGACGGTCTCAGCTAACAGTTACACATCTCAGACCTGCAGACTTTAACTTAAAGGCTCATTCTGCACTTCTCTATACTCCACGTGACAAAGGAAAAACCTAGCAGGACATAGGTCCACCTGTGAGGACACCAGTATGACACCTTTCTCGTCAATGCATCGCTGTGAGCAACCTCCCTGGGAAACAAATTAGCCTCACATTGTGAAGGTGAAAGATTGACACTTGGAAGTTTTAAAAGGAATACAAGGTCTCAAATTAAATCCATCATTGGAAACATTCTGAAATCCACAGGGAAAGAGGTTCTTAGTTCCAACTGTTCAAATGCAGGCTACTGCACACTTCCCCCTAAACCAAAGGAAAGCTGCAGTCATCCCATGTGGTTGAATTAGTAGTTAGCCTCAATTCGTGTCTTTTTGGAATTGAACTGGTATCCAAAAACTATGGGATGGAAACAGCCTAACACATCATTGCACAAAAGGATTTTGAAATGAAAACCCTGAAAATCCTACCCCCCAGTATCTGGTTGCTGAACTATCCTTCCCACAGAATGAAAATATTATGTATTATCAAGCAGGCTGATTGCATATTAAAGACTGGCTGAATCAGTATACACTAGAAATAAGCAGGCTCAGTTGAAGAGGAGCCATACTTTATTTCATGCAGAATTGTATTATTGATTTTCCTGAGGTCTATGATTCATCCGAATACTGAATTATTTGATGGCACTGAAATGAGAGAGTTTGAATTATTAGGTTGTTTGATACTTGTGGCGACAGCTGAATTGAGATTTCAGAATGTTTCCATCCATTGCTAAAAACAGAGTAAGCTTCGATTTGCCTTCTGATCAAGTTTGTACAAAACATACATTGAACAAACGAACTTGCATCTTTTGAGGGAAAAGAGAAGGCATGTGAACTGCAAAGAGAAAACAGAAGTGAAAGCTCTGGAGGTTAAAGGTCTTTAATTTATCCTCAGAGTAGGTACCACAGCACAGCTGTGCTTTGTCTCCATCCACTACCTGCGCCAGCCCTGCTCTGCAGTGCCCATCAGGAGATTTATGTGTCTGCTCTCTCCGAGCAATCTGTTACACTGCATGGAGAAAAGGCTTTAGCTACCTTCAGTTAGATGTAGCCTTTTCATTTAAAAAAAAAAAAAAAAAATCCACATTCACTAAATCAGTAAAGCAAGTCTAGGATGGATTTTAAGACAGTAGTGAGGTCACTTCCCCCTGCTGCACAAAATACCTGTGGGATTTGATCACTTTCCTTCCTGTCTTTCTGATACCACATGGCGACATCACAGCGTTTTTTCGTCAATTGCTGTACCAACAGGAAAATTGCAATTCACATGGACCACCCACTGCGTCCCTATCAACTAAAACTCTGCAATAGATGAGCCAGGCTCTGCGCACACACATTCATCACAGCCCTTAGAAATGGCATTTGGTAGACAGTGATTAATTCAATTGGTATTCCAGAGTGACTCCTTTCCACCAGGCGAAGACCACAGTTATGATTTGCGACTCTCCTCCTGTACAATACGTAACACACACTGATGCATGCAGAGCATTTACCAGCTACACCACGAGCCATACTAGAAAATAGCAGGTGCCTCCTTCCCCGCATCGTTAGTATGCTTTGAGACATGTTCCACACTGAGAAAGTAAAAATAGTGGTGAGGAGCGATCCTATTCGCACCCCATGCAACATCTCTGGGTGCAAGCAGTAGCAAACCTGGCTTCCCAAACTGGCTGCTCCCTCTTCCTCCTCCTCTCCTACCAGCCCCTTGTGCCAGGGCCACAGAAATTATAAGTAGAGCTGCTTAGGCAGACTACCTGTTCCTTCCAGATACGAAAATAAACCCACGAACAAAAAACCCATCCGCTTCCCTTCCTCCCCCCGCCCAGAAATACATAAATCTCTTTACAATGACATCTACCTCTTCAGCAGAATTTTCAGAGCATCCTAATCCCTTCCAACTCTGTCAGCCCTGAGAAGTCACCACCTTGCAAACATTTCCTGCATCTCTAACGCAGGAGTTCTTATTTCCAGCACATTATTAGTCACTCCTGGTATTAGTCACAGCTCTGTAGCGTGAACCGGTATGCGCAGTGGGGCTGCATTAGCACCGTGATGTCTGCAAACCAGGACGCACGGGGAAATCTACATGGCTCTGATGGGTACTTGTTTCAGATGAGCACGGGTAAGCGTAGGTCAACACGTTATTCGCATCTCCCAGGCACCGCGCACCAGACCTGCAGGAGCTTTGAACAGCAACAGCAGAAGCTGCAGGACTCGGGAGCTGTAAACCCCCATGGCCGTTTACCGGGCAGAGGGTCCCCGTCTACAGACCCTGGGGAGCAGCCTGCACCCTGCCAGCTCAGACTGGCTGTGCTGTTCCCCAGGGATGAAGTGAGGGACAGATGTGATCCCAAGTACAAAAAGTTTATCCCAATTTTTTCCCAGACCTAAACAAGGTAATCTTTTCCCTTACAAATTTTGTTCCTCTTTTAAACACTAGCACAGATAAACAGCGCTATCTTCAGCTGGTTCTCACAAATGTGTTATATCCATTAGAGAATGATAATTTAAAAAAAAAAAAAAAGAAAAATTTTGAAGCAGGCTGAAGCACAGCTTGAAGATGCTCCTTACAGGTGGAGACAGCAGGTGACTTATGAGCACTGCAAGAGTTGAGAAATGAGAACAGAGAGATGGACACCATGGGATCAGGCTCTGCAAACAATTTTTCCTTCCTTAGGTTAGGATAGTTCTTACTCCTAATGGTACCTTCATTTTTCAAACTACTCTAAAGCTGGAATAAATCTGTAACCTACTTGATAGATCTTTAGTTCAAGTAGGAATGTAGGTCTTGAGTGCAAGGAGGTGTGAGGTGATGCTGACACTTTGAGCACTTACAAGAATTTAATGAGGAAAGCTCTGGTATGAGTCTTCGTTTGCACACTTGCAGGTAAATGCAAAATGTAATCTGCAAAATGGTTGTTTTTTTAAAGGATTCCTAAAAATTCATATGGACCACAGTACATTCAGAAGAGTCCGACTCTATGTTTGTTAAAGCTGCATTATTTTATTTTTCTATTATAGTTAACTGGCACTAGTGCTTGTGGAAGTTACTAGACCTGACAACTAAGGTTTTGTGCCCCTGATGTCGGCTGAACTTTTTGAGTCTCTTTAAATGTCAAAACTGACATCTAAGAACAGGAAACAAGTGCTTCAAAGAAACTCCTAGTTACACTTGCCTATACCATATCAGAATTTTACTCAATTTCCTGATTAAAAGTTATTTTACACACTTACTGGAACACGTGCTTTTCACGAACTCACGCAAACCTACACAGGCAGTACTGAACTGTCTAGCTACATACATTGTGTGCATCTTGGCTAGAAATGGGATTCGACAATAAAACACTCATCTCTGGATGGTTAGGAAAGTTTATCACACTCAGTAACCAAGAAAGAAGTCTGCTTGGAGATAACTCTGCCGCCATGTTTGCAATGCCATTTGCAGGAATGCTTTGATTGTCTTGCTCAGATCAACCATTTAAGAGACAAGACCTTGTACATTTCCGAAAGGGCATTTGGTCTGAAAAATATTCAAGGGATATTATACTTGCAGCAAGGAAAACCCAAGAACAGACAATTTCCATACACACACAGTGGTGAGGGAGGGTTCAAATGTCAATTGCAACTAAAACATCTTTAAAAAGTTTGTTCAATACAACAGCCTGAAATTCAAAAGACAGACCTACTTCTCTGCAGGAATAAACTGTGATATATTTTAAAATGGAAGTTTGGGGGTTTTTTTTCAAATGTAAATTCTCATCAAAAGCTTCATCCTCAAATACATTTCACAGTTCATTCATGCTGAGAAGCACTTCTTATCTTCTGAACCTCCAGACTGTGTGGCTGAACAAAATGTGTACAATTTGCTTTTAACTGTTTCAGTGCATTAAGCAGGGAAGAAAGCACCATGCCAGACCTGAGAAGCAGCCATTTAAGCTGGGAAACCCAGTAAAAACCCAAGTCCATCCACCTTCACTACTATTTTAATCTAAATTAGTCAGCTGAGTTTGGCCATCGTTATTTAAGACTCCCTTTTCTTTCTTGAAATGAATCTATTGGCTGTATTACCATTTCACCTGTGGTTAAAAAAAAGTTCAATGACTCACTTTAAGGCAGAGACCATAAAGCTTATTACAACTCTACCTGTTAGGAAATGTAATACAGACAGAGCCTGGATATTCTAGAGAAGAGACAGATTTTAAGCAGAGACAGAAACAGAGCAAGGACTTTCTCTTATTCTACTCAAATTCCTCAGTCTTACATAACACCTAGCTACTTTTACAAAAGCAATGGATTCTGGAGGATTAAGAAATTATTTAAGAGAATAAATATATTTTTTTCTAAACAATATATTGTTTACTTTTGCAAGGGATGACTGTGCAATTAAGTTACTAATTCAGTTTGTATTGCTTTGCTCCCCTGCCTTTATATCCCTGCTATATTCTTTGTGGATAGAATAAATACAGACTTTCAGTATTGTTGCTCAGAGCAGTCTGCTGATTTCTAGAGCAGAGTTTGCAGCTCTGCTTCCTATTCCTGGTACAACTCTTTTTTTTTTTTTTTTTTTTTTAAAGATGTTGCATTAAGGACAGTTTTTCTAATCAACTATTCTCTGCAATATCTAGATTCTTTGTTTTAATTAAACAGTTAATTAAGAAATCACTAATTTCCTTATGAGTGAAATCATGTAGTAACTTTCAATTTGTGTGATCTTGTACATATAATTTAATACAAACACCTCCGAGATCCATCTGGGTATTCACAGAATAAACCATGAATAATCAGTTAATGGTGGTAAAGCAGTTTGAAGACAAGAAGTGGCAAATATTGTCATCTGTGCATTTCATTTAATCTTGCCAGGGGCTCTAATAACTGAAGCACCTTTCCGAGTGAATAAAATTGCTAGTTTCTCTATTAAAATAATGTAACTCTAAAACAAAATCATAATGAAGCAAATAACAAAACTAAAACATATATAATTAAAAAAAAAAAGAAGCGAGGGGAATAAATCTTGAGCACTTTTGTTGGCAAATGTATGATCATTAGCTTTTGATAAGGCAATTAGCATCAATAGTCAGATGCTAAATTTGACTACTTTAAAAATCTTAAATTCCAAAGAGACAAGAAGACATTTTTGTTGAGAATTGCATGTCATCAGGTTCCTGGATAACAACAGACACTACTAAAATACTGTTTTCTTTCCAGTGTTTTGAGAGATAACTGCAACAAAAGTTAGGCTTGTAAATACGTACTGAAGAGGAGAAATTAGATTTCTTTCAGGCGAGTATTTCCTCCAGAGTTGATGCTGTTCCGGCAGTTCCAAACTCCTGCTACATGGGCTGCTGGGCAGGCAACCCTCCAAGCCCTGCACTGGGATTGCTTCCATCTGAACAGCATTTGGGACACGGGACAAACCCAGGCTTGACCTACACCCACCTCAGGCCCAAAGATGTAAGCTCTCCGTCGGGCAGCAGCAAAGAGGAAAACACGCAGTGCTATTCCGTCATGCTTCTGGGCAAGGGCTCATGCAACTAAGCCACGACACAGGTTATTTCTGCAGTGCAAGTTAAAACCTCTCTCACTTCCAAAAATAACACCATTTTATTTAAGGCATTAAAGTTGTCTACAAAGGCAAATGAACACTTTATCTCTGCCCTGGGCTACCAAGAGCGAATGTTCTGTCTACCAGATCTAATGAACTTCAGTGCCTTTGGGGTGCACCTCCATTTTAAGTGGTTTTATTTAGCTAAATTTCTCATATTAAAAGAGAAAGTCCTCTTTAGCACACCACAGACACCGAGATTACACACCTCTTCTGTCGTCATCCATACAACTCCCTACATTGTATTACTCACAATAACAGTATTTCTGCATATCATCAGTTTTACACATTCTGTGAACACACAGGCACACTTTCCTGTGTGTTCATGAAGTTCCTTTATCTTTTAGGAATATTTATTCCCCCTTCCGTCCAACAAGACAAAAGGAAATCTTCCTAACCAAGAAAACGTCAGTCTTTCAGAAAAAGAAGTTACAAAGAACAAATTTAATGCCCATTTGCTGATTTTCAGTCCTCACCCCTGTCTCTCCAAAAGCTCTACTCCTCTCCTCCCACTTCAGAGAGGAGATTTTAACAGACAGCATTTATTCCTGTGGACTGTATTTTATCATGGCAGCTCATTTTCCTTATCATCCTTACACTCCCTTGCTTTCAGGTGTACAGCCCGAAGCCTCTGTCTGTATGCAAACGTTTCCCCAGGAATTCATCTTTTAATCTGTTGAATGGCGACCTACTTGAAAGCAAATTCAAAATGATGAAACGTCATTCCATGCTCTCTGTAAAAAGCAACTACAACAATGCAGATTTCAACGCTTTGAAAGCCCTCCAAGGGCTGCTGTGCACTAGGGCTCTGCCCTGGATTAAGTGTGTGGCCTGAGCTAACAACTGCCGTAACTACTGGTACCAGCTGTGCTGCAGCCCAGGTCCCAATAACCCAAATCCACTCTTTCACCAACAGCTCCACCAGGACACGCTCCAAACTCATCACAGCTTTGGCCAAGCCGGGGTCAGTCCTGTGCAGCAGCTTCTGCAAGGATTTCTTTAACCACCTGCTCCTTCCAAGTAGCCTTTCTCTCCACGGAGGATACCAGTTTTCCTATTCATGGGTGACAAGCCCACAGTGGCAGGCAGCGAAAGTGGGGATAGCCCCCCAGCCGGGGATGTGACCAGCTTTTTTAGGGGACTTCAGAAGCTCGGTCCCCAAGGGCCATAATGAGTACTTCCCTCCAGGTTCTCTCCTGGAGCAGTGCTCCTCCACTGCCCCATCAACTACTGTAAGCATCATTCATAGTGTTTTCAGCAGGAGAAAAACTGCAGTTAGGTTCATCTCCAGGTTGAAAACGTGATCTCTGTAGTATACAATGCAAGCCATTAGGCAATTTTATATACAACAGATTGACAGTAACTAGCTTATTAACATTTCATTCAGTACAGGCAAGGTAGCTAAAAAATTACTCTAATTATCAGCTTTCTGGATATTCAGAGTAAATTTTTTTTTCCCCCCTCATAAAACCCCAAATGCCCGGGAGTTTAAAGAATAATTAAGTTTTTAGACTGGATGTGAAAACTCACAAAGTTTCAAGCAAGGTTCCAAGTTTATTCAAAACACATCTGTTCTACAGCATTATGTTCCTTCTAGTGCAAACACAACATATTTTAACATATTTGCCACCTAACAGAAATTTGTGAACACGCACCTCTGATTTAGTCCCTGTTTTTCTAGGGACACAAAGTGATAATCTCCATCCTCTGACCAGGACCAAACACTGCAGGAGGGTCTGTTAGCAGTACCGAGGAACTATTCTTGCTCCGAATCCACACAACAAGGTATCGGGCTTATTTTAAAACACGGTTTTACAAAGATGATTTAAGAGTTTAGCGTGGAGAGGTCTATCATATCTGACCATCTCAGAAATGTATCAAAAGCTTTGATTAGATTAGGATATGCAAATCACAGTGAAGTCAGGCCAGATGGTTTTCCATTTACAGGCTTGTTTTTCTGCAGCTCATCAAAAAGCAACTGAAATAAATCAAGGTATCCAAGGTATCCAGGATCATACTATGATTTATGAGCGTGAATGGCAATAGCTGGAGCTTGTCTTAGCCAGTAATTCTGATAGGTACACACAGTGCAAAGGGTGAAACTTACTCAAATTCTGTCTGGACACAAATGTTGAGGTTTAAATATTTGAATACAACAGTCTTTTAGACAAACTTGAAGCAAAAGAAACAACACATAGGAAGGAAGGAAGGATAAACACAGACATACATTTAGACATGCACCATTTTAACAGTGTAAGTGAAATAGAAGCAAATTTCCCATTTTTTAAAAAAAATTTCAGTAACACTTAACTTTTTTCTTAAATGATTGCCTTCTCTTTCCAGAGGACAGAGGCATGGGAGCTGGTGGTGGTAATACAGAAGAACAAACCCTTTTGTGCTTCAGGGAAGGGGAACAGACTCACAGTAGCTCCTATAAAGTCACTTGGTGAAAATCCTCTTATCTGGCTCAGCACCAGCCTCCGGCTCCATGGCGTGCTGCATCAGGGGTTTTCAAGGATTCATGCTCTGGCTGTTTGGAAAAGCTCTCCGGATCCTGTCTATGATTAAAGCAGTCTCGAATATCTGATCAAGACCACAGGAAGTGCATAACCAAGAGGAGCCTATTGTACATCACAGACGAGTTTTCTTATCACTTGGACCCACAAAAGCCCCTTGCCATCTAGCACAGACACGCTGACACACCTGCCTGCACCCACAGCGCCCGAGTGCCAGGCTCCAACAGCTCTCCCACCGAGGTCCCTGTGCTACGGCAGCCCTGGTCTGCCAAGAGCTACAATGGCAAGATCCTTCCTCTGCGCTCAGAGGGAGAAAAACAGCCAGTGCTTGCAGAAAGAGTAATTACCACTTTTTAGAAAAAACCCAAAAACAACAAAACACCACCAAACCTCAACTACAATCATCTCAATCTTTATTGCTAATCATTACTAATTCAGTTTTGGTGCACTGCATTATAATAGCAAAGCCATTCAGTATTCATGAGGGCTGAGGTCCTCATACACTGCCTGAGAACGATGCAAATGTTGTGGCTCCCTTTGTAATGTGGAGGTTTGGCTTTGTGCCCCTGGAACAAAAAAGCAAACTATCCTGTGGGCAGCGACACACTCTCTACGTGCAGCCCTCAGAAAACAGTGCCCTAGAGAACAGAACAAAGCTTGGAAATCCTCACAGACCTGCATCACATTTCACCTTCATCAAAGGTTACTTGGTGGACTTTGAACAGGACGAGGTGGCTTCTAACAAGACACATGCTGCCCTGTGGGTGCTAGTCACCTCCTGCCACCTTGTCACTCCGTGCCACCACACCAGAGGTCTCGCTTATCTTTCCCCACAAACACTGGAACAGGGCATTACCTCAACTAACGCAATGAAATAGAAACAACTCTGGTGTCCCCAAATATTGGGACCAGTTCCCCACACTTATAAGCTCTCCTCCTGCCTGGAAGTCTTGCTCTTCAAGCCAAGAATCACAATTTTAGGCTGATTTCCCATTACCCTCATCTTATTCACTGCAGTAAGCACAACCAGGTCCTTGACCAAAAGATCACCTGCAAACTACAGCCCTGTGTCCATGTGCAGGCTTCCAGCAGTTTTGTCGCATCTCTGCAAGTGAACAAGACCCTCTCTGTTAAAAAAACCCCAACAATACAAGAAAGCTGGTGCAAAGGCTCTCTCCCAAAATTCCTTTGGAAGTCACCAAATTTAAATGTTATGCGGCAACGATATCACCACCCTAAACATGAATTAACAGGTCACGCTAAAAGTTAGAGGCAAAGTATGCCCTTTCTGCATTCATTCTCAGTAACAAACCTGTGCTTTAGTTTTATACACCATGATTCTCCAGTGAGATCCAGAGAGGACTAACATACATGTAAAGTCTATAGCTTTCCGAAAATTAAAACAAAGGAAAAGAACTATGTATGCACCAGCATATAATTTCCATGCTCCCCCCCCTCACTTCTGCTTTCCTTATTTCGTTTACGGAAGTGCTGAAGGAAAAAAGCCTCCCTTGGTACGGAAAAGACAATTCCACAAGCGTTTGTATTCTGCTCCTGCTAAAACTCCACAGCAGTGACCTAGTGTTACACCTTCAGGAGAAAATAAGTGTCACCAAAGCTTCTGTGATCTGCTGACGAAATATTAACAGCGTTACAAATACTGCATCCTGAGCGACTGTATTTTTAATACCATAAGGAATATTCTGTAAGTCTGTTTTTAGAAAGGGAAAGACTGATCTCAGGTCATTTTGACCCAGTCTGCTCTTGGCTATGATATTGCTTCACTGACAGCAATTAACTAAGGTCAGAAATATAATTTACCCCATTTTAAATTACAGTGTAGAAACATTTGCACAGAGGAGCACATGAAACGCATGAGATTGAGCAGTGACCTGGGAGCTTGATCATTAAGCACACAAGGGGACATACTCTCTTCGCTCTGAGTGCATTTCCTATTAATGCTAATAGCACGTTGAGAAGAAAATATACTCCATAAACTTTCATTACTCATTTTTCCCCTTGCTCTTTGACAAATGAGTTGCTGATGTAGACTCAGAGGTAGGTAACACATCCACTTCTCTCTATGCCAGTGCTACAGAAAACTAGAAGGGTTTTTCCTTGCAAGTACAGACACTCCCTATATCTCACACTGTGGATTTGATTAAATCCTGCTCTTAAGTCCTTCAATTCCAGTCAGTATTTGAGTGGGACTTAGATACACTAACAAACACTTTCAGAAAAGACAGTCCTCTTTCTTCCCTTCTCACCCACTGTCCTCACACTCCTGCCCCCTGCGTCGCACCAGCTGTGGTGCTTGTCTGATCCCTTGGGAAGTCATTTCAGCCATTAACTGGGCAGAAAAATAAGAATTTCTCTTTTAGCCTAGCAGAAAACTTGGGTATCTCTAGACGACGACTTCTCACAGAGGCTATTTTTTTCCACAGTCAGCTGGCATCCTGGTGGCATTCCAAGTATATAATTAGTTTCTGGCCATTCAAATTCCAATAACACTTCTATGCAAGATACAGCTTTTTTTATTTTGTGTCATAAACCAACTGTGAAAGAGCTGCCACATGTCACCTTACCAGTGGCCAAGCGTTGTTGACAAATAAGGTAGCTTTGAACAAGGAAAAATATTGGTCCAAGAAGTGGAAAAACTGCAGGTGTTTAAATGTCTGCTCTGGTTATCAATACACAATTCACACACAAATGGGAGATCTGGTCATTTTTTACAGGTATGAGGGACTTCAGAGGTTGCCATGACTTCAGCACTACAAGGAGGCCTTCAGAAATACAGTCAGTTATGGGATGAGACAGTGACCAGAGATGTAGATAGAGCAGCAATCCCTGATAGCAGGGGAAGAAAAGGGAATTTTGGTAGGGCTACCCAGGATGAAGGTATCCTGCTTCCTACAGCTCCCTGCTACACCAACCCCTGCTGTCAGAGTTCAGAGCTGAAGTTAGCATCCTTGCTCTGACCTTGTGGCCAAGGGCTGGGCAGGAACTGGGCCAGATGGTGGCCCAGGAGCTCTGCTTGCCCCGGCTGGACAGCCCATTCCTGCTCCCTGCCTGTCCGTTCCCTGCAGAGAAATAAAGGCTGCAGGTAGAGGTGCTGCTGCCAGTCATACCCCTCACCTCCCCACATCTGTTCTTGGCCTCAGCCTCATTTGCTCTTCTCTCCTCAGCTGCTAACAAGGCTTTTTTGAGGAAAACAGAGGTAAAAAGAACACATCCGGACTAGATGCCCATCAGTGTTCACTTTATAGAAGCTTTTGTTAGAGTGCAAATAACACCTTTATTTCTTTGGCTGCTGGATTTCACAGGGGAAGGAGAAGATATTTCTTAGAAAACTGACCAGAAGTAAAATGCTACGTGGACAAATGTGGGTACGTGGAAGTCACCATGAGCAGTGGGAAAAACATGCCTCAGTGTGCCTTACCAGTACTGCCTGTGCCCCAGCTAACGCTGGCCCCGCAAAATTAAATTAACTAAACACAGTAGTCTCACGCTGACAAAATTCAGTTTTATCCACAGTAACAGGAAGCCTTGAATCAGCTCTAACTTCTGGAACCTGATCACCCCTTTTCAATCTTAATTTCTGTATATTGGAAAAAAATACCTTCACGATAATGAAATACAGGAGAAAATCCCACGCTCTTGTGGAATTTGTTGTTTCCAAAGCCTCTACTCCATGCAGCCATACCATACTTCTCCCTTTAAGTTCCCAGGCCACCAGCTCATCAACTACACCTGAGTCGCTGACACAGCATATCTGCCTCCACTAAAACAAAACAACGTAGACAGATGTCTTATTAGCAATGCATTTACAAGCTGGTTGTTCAAAGCCCTCTTCCCTCCCTTGAGAACTGAGAATAGTTTGAATCAAGAACTCGGTATTTAAAAAATGCAAGTCTAAAAGAACTCCACAGCCTCAGACAATCAATCTTTATTCTGAATAATGTCCACAATCCACCAGGACTTTGTGCCAGACTGAAGTCTAGAAGGCAATCAAAACTAAGCAACACATTTAATTCAGTTTCAGAGCACTCCTGCTTTCTACAAGCCTGAACCACCTGTGGAGCTACACAAGCTCCCCGGCACACAACCCAAAATTTTTGCAAGGCTAAAACAATTGGCAAGTCTATTTACAACTAAAAAATCTAGTAAGGAAAAAGCAATATGCAAAAAAGCATTCAGGAACACTCAATGTACTTTAAAAACAAAGAAAAGTTTTGAAACTCACACATGAAAATCTTTAGCTTAAAGACATCTGGAAAAATAAATACACTAGTAAATAAGCAGTTTTACTTGAGAACAAATAATACAAACATACCTGAAACATTCCTTGGAGCATTCCTCCAAGCCAACCAAGGGTTCCAGGGTGGAGAGACATTGCACTTACCCCTTCGAGCCTTTTCTTGCCTGGTATTCAGCCTTCCTTGCGCTAGCTCTCAGCTCGGGCGCTCACCTACCAGCAAGAGCCACTCCTAACAAGGACCCCTGACTCTCAATAATAAAACTAACATTGTATTAGTAAACATAACTCTAGCATTCAGCCGAGGAACACATATACACCCTGACAACACGCTCACATCAAGGCACACTGAGACAGGTATTGATTAACCTGGAATATTTATCACAGGTTTAATGGCAACAGCTGCAAACAAACTACAAACAGGTGGGCTGAGTTATGGGAGATTTGCTGATTGGCAAACGAACCTTTGCCTCAACAAGGCTCTGCTTGCAGCACCTGGTGGTGATCAGAGCCTGGGCTTGGGGGCACAGAGCTGGGGCAGCCGGTGGGCAAGCACTCCGTGCAGGTGATGGCCCACTTCTTTGTAGCCACTAGCCTTCCAGGCAAGTGCTGCCAGTTGCTTGGCTTTGGCATCAGGCAGAGTGCTGTGCCCCTCAGTTCCCCCTCCCTCTCAGCCAGCGAGCACCAGCCCACCCGACGCCAGGCTCCTGCAAACGTGCACACACAGCACCTCTTCGTTTTAGCAGGGCTCATGCCACGTCAAAGGGCAAAATAGGTCCCTTTGTATCAAAAGCTTTCAGCAGCACACACATAAGTACAAAAAAGGAAAACTTTATGGAGGTAACAATTGCTGTCTCATCACATAGAGATTCCTCTTAAAATTCACCTGCCACACAGGAACTGGGAGAAAGTGCTGACGCTCACAGGCGTGTGAAACCAATGCCTTCACAAGCAGTTTTCATCTTAAGCAGGTCTTCAGTAACTGCCAATAAACTAGAAGGAGCTGGTGCTGCCTGGTGTTGAAGGTTGAGGTGTTTGTTTAAGGGTTTTTTTGTTATGTTTTGAGGGGATTTGTTTTCTAATTTTAGTTCGAAGTTAGTTGTTTTAATGAAATAACTCGACTTTCAGAGGTACTGAAACCCATAAAATCTCTGAAAGGTTCAGGACTTCAGAAAACCAGGTTACCCCTTTTCAGGCCTAGCTATTAACATGGATAGTTTCAAAAAAAAATTTTGTTCAAGTTTCTTCAGCAGCTATTTTAGGAGACATTTCATAGTCTATCCTGACACTTGATCAATTCAAATCAGTGTTAAACCTATCATTTTCACCAACAGTACATGCCCTCCAAATTGGAAAGCGAGCATCTTATATATTTAATCACTGAACACAGTTCTTGTAAGGTGATGCTTTGACTTGAGATGCAGCACATGTGCTAGAGATTAACTGGTAACTACTTTTAAATATTCAGAATTCTGTCTGACAGTATCAATGATCAAAGATGCAGAGACATTCTACTTATTAATTAATAAACCAGGCTTTAAACCACATATACAGAGCAACCAGAAATAGGAAGCTGTCAATCATGAAAACATAAATCACCATTTTCTATTTCTTTCCCCACCTAGCTATTAACAAGCAGTAATGAACCACGGACAAAAAACCTAATGGCTTCTTGGGGAAAAAAACAATGCCAAAATGACCTATTTAACCAATTAATAGTAATTGTGTAAAGAGCATTATCTAAATTTCAGTTTTCTGGCTAGTTACTGTAATAGGGAAGGCATGAAACTAGAAAAGAAAAGAGATACCTGATAATTTTTTATGGCAAAACCTGCACAGGAAATTGAAAGTCCTAGTCATACTTGTATTGATGTTGATATTCACAGCAGATTTTCCAAGCTGTATGAATTTTTATAACAGATCACTCATGTACAAATATTTACTTTCTTAATGGACATTTCTCCTTGAATGAATGCTAAAATGTGTACTGAAGCAGAAGGTTATAAGTTAATTGCTATTGTCATTTCTATTCAATTACTGCCTACACTAAAGCTGTCATGCAGTAAAAGCAAGACAGAGAGAAACACCACCACTAATGGTGAATTTCCTGGCTTTTATCACTGTGTCAAAACATTATCATTCTGTAATCACAGGCTCCCATACAAAATAGCTCAAATGGCAGCAAAATCCCAATGCAAAGCATTTTCAAATATCACATTAGTGATGGCAAGGAGCAGGATTAAGCACTGCTTAAGTTTTTAGTAAGCTGGTACTTAGAGGAACTCCCAACCTAAGCGTGGGCCAACCTTTCCATTCCGCAGGGAGACAGGCTCCTCCGAGGGGCTTCTGAATGGTTATGCTCTGCAGAGGCAGCAGGAGGGTGGTGGGAAAGGAAAGAAGAGGATTGATCCTGTAACACAGGGCGTTTGGCACTTCACTTCAACGAATATTCGTTACCACCACGTATTTCCTGGAATTCAGCTTCAAAGTTTGGGGACCAGGAATCCTGGCATTAATCAAGAATAAACCAAATCCTGCTTTCCTGTGCCTCAGGTTTCTAAACCCAAGTTATCCTTGGAGTGCTCTTGCTACCAGACACCAGCGTTGCTCTCTGGCTTTGTGAATTTTAAAGCCATCTCTATTACATGAGGAGACCTAACTAAAGATGCATGAAGACATCCGGACCACAGATGGGGGTGAGATATGTTCTCATAGAATCATAGAATCACTTGGGTTGGAAGAGACCTTCAAGGTCATTGAGCCCAACCATAAACCTATGCCAAAACCACCCCTAAACAATGTCCCTCTCCTGGGAAAGGGGAACACACACACAAATCTCGCTTCATAAAGGAGTTTAACACCTACACCGGACCAGTGGTCCAGCCTCTTGGGAGAGGAGTTACCTTCTCAGGCTCCACAAATATATCTCGTGGTTTCCTTAGCACCTGCCTAGATTCAACTCTTACTATGTGAACTACCTTAACTTCTAAAAAAAGTTCAAATGAAATGTGTTGTCACACTGTCACTTCAGTACTTTACTTTTGGCTAAAACTAGTTATTTAAAGGTGTCAAATTTATGAATAGGTTTGACCGTTCTGCCGCTTAAATATCTCAACAGAAAAAACAATCAACACCAATTCCACAACCGAATCCAACAACTCCTTTAACCGCAGTGTAACGCTTTCCTCTCTACCACAGTTCAGCCCTGAAACAAAGTACTCTGAGACATACAGAATGCTCAAGGGAGAAGACATCATAGTGTTAATGGATTATGACAGCAGATAATGACACATCAATATAATCTCACGTTAACAGATCCACAGCTACCCAAAGCTGCAATTATTAAACAGCAGCTGAATCTACCTATCCAATTGTGCATAAATCGCACCCTTTCAGATATGGACAGTTTTGTGTGGCATTTGCAAATCACCGAGATGAAAAGTCAGATTAGCATATGTTATTTTTAATCACATTTGGCAAGCACACACACCATACCTCTGCCCATGTCTTACCTTCACTCCACAAAGGAGGCTCCACTCCCATCTGCAGACGTTTGAGTATCGCATTTAGATTTGCTTTCTGCAGAAACCACTAGTGCTCACAGCAAAACCTCCCAAGACACAGGCCTACTTCTAAGAAGCAGTGTTTATTACAGATGTATTTATATGCCTCAACAGCTCTTTCCCCTTAAGTCACTCAGACATGATTCCTTCCCTGGAAATGAAGCATGAAAGCATGAGAAACTATTCACAGCTTGATGACTGCATTTCCTTAGGTGTGTGAGCCAAATTACTAGGAGTGTGTGAATACACAGAAAGCTCATTTACAAATTAGGCTGTTAGAAATCTTGGATCCAAAAATAAGCATCTGTGTGTTCTCTACATTACAAATACTTGCGTTAGGTTGCCCAAAACTGCTTGTTTCTTTGAGTACTGGGCGATATTAATTTATGGAGATGATTCTTAGATACTTATATGTAAAAAAAAAAAAAGCACAAAAATTTACAAATAATAATTTCTTCAGCTTCTGAAATGTCCAAGGACTATCACTGGGTCAAACCACAAAAACATGACCATGCTCCCCAGGCATTGAAAGCAGAGCAGGAGGGCATAGTATACAGTACTGTACAGTTCCCAGATTGGGTGTTGGAGCACGTCCAAGCGTTGACCCTTTCTCCTTCAAATTTAAGGATGAGCCTTCACAATCTCCAGCTAAAAGGCACCAACAGAGGTGGGTAACTGATACATTCCCCCACAAATCTTACGAACAGTACTGCAGTTTTCAAAGTACTTGCTGTAGCACCAAAGAAAAACAAACCTCACAAATCCAAAAAAAGTCTTCAGCCAAATGTCTGAAGTCTTGCATTAAATCCATCGAAGGAAAAAACTTCCAACAAGTGTTAATTTATGGTGCTTATAGGAGTGACTACCAAATCCTCTGAGAGCTCTCCACACAGATATTAAAGCCTGCCAAGCAAATGTGAGTTAGGGCTCAGTTACCAACTCATTAAAATACATGGAATTGACGCGAGTACATTTCCTTGTCTGCTTACAAATTTTACACATGACTAAACAAACATTGTCTAAAATCTAAGCTTTTAGACTTTTTTTCATCACTGAGTATCAGGTTTTGTCTCCAATACTGTATGTATTACAGATCATAGCAAGACGAGTAGCTGGAATCAATTTTATTGTAAGAACCACTTTGTTTGAATTAATTCCCGGAGTAACGAGTAATTTACTTTCCCATTAGAAGGACTGACAGGCACAAGAACTTGCAGCAAATCATCATAAAAAAACCAACAGATGTTTTATCCACACTATCAAAGAAAATTTAAGCCTGATGTATCTAAGTGAAAGCCAGGCTTTCACTGGGAAAACAGTAAAATATATGTTTTAATTGAGTGGCTCCCTTGGATTTTACAGGTCTATGCTGGCAGTAGGTACTTCCTCAAGTTAGGAGTAATCTTCAGAGATAAAGAACTAATGAACTGAATAATATTGTCTGCAGCATATTTTTTTAAAAGCAAAAATCCTGAATGACATAATATTCTGCTAGTTTCTGTTGTTAGAAGGGCAAGTACTTTCATTCAAAACTTGATAATGAGGGAAAACTGAGTAGCTGCTTTTGGAATCCCATATGGGCCTTATGTTTATTTGGTGTTTAAATTGGTGTTAGGCTTTTCCCTACAAGCTGAACCCATCACCTCAGGAGCTCTCACTCCTCCCATCCCCTCTCAAGTCAAACCCAGAAATGTGGTTTAAGGATCTTGTTTGTGTAAATCATAGACTGCTTACGTAGAAATTATCACAATACAATGCATATCACAGTACATATTTTTCAAGTAAAACTCCTTTGATTAAAAACCGAGCTGTTTTTAAAAGCACCTTTATTTTGAGGAAAATGGCGGGAAACTTTTCATTAGAAATTTTACAAATTCATTTGGAATAACTGAAAGTTAATTTCTGTCCAGCATTATGTTAGGAGTTTAACATTGTTTTATGTGGAATAAATACTTTCTGTATTTAAGTTTCTGATGAGCACTGTCATTCAAAAACCTTTATATTCTCTTTAAAACAAGGAAAGCCGCCGCTATCCAGAAACGACTGAAACTTACCTCCTTCTAGATCCAGGACTTTCCTCACTGTATTTTCACAAGTTTCCTGTGGGAGAGGACACCTTGGCCAGCAGGCTGGTCGGGGCGAGGGCGGCCGCAGCTCCTCCCTGCGTGGGGCGGTTCGATTTCCCTCTCCCACCCTTCCCGTCTCATCCTACCGCCAGCCTGAGCTCTTCCCGGGACAGGAGCAGAAACCCTTTTTGAGCAAAGTAGGGAACGAGGAAACTAAAATGTCTGTCAGCGCCTCAGGTGTGGTGTCCCAGGTGCCGGGCGGCCCTGAGGGGGGCTCTGTGAGGAGAGGCCGGCTCTGCCCGCTGCTGGACTCAGCCGGTTCCAGCCGGTTCTGCTGCAGCCCCGCCGCCAGGCACAGCCAAGCTCCTGCAGGGAAGCTGGGAGAGCGTATGGAAGACGGGGCAAAAGGCTGCCTGCGAGCCAGGGAAAAACCCGTGAGAAACAATCCTGTGGCAGAGGGGCTGGGCGGGCAGCAGGCCAAGGGCGACCCACCGCCATCACAGAAATTCGGCAATTTTTGATGAGGAGACAGTATTGCGTGGCAATTTTCTCATGGTCGGTGTATTTAAGAAGAGCAAAGAGAAGAGGAGGGGCAGCAACCTCCTTACAAGTATTCCAGAACAACAATTTATTTCAGGTAACAGAGAGAGCTTGGTGCCCAGCTTGACCACGGCAATGAATAGGATGAACAGGAAACAAATGCTCTCCTGATGTTGCTGACAGCCACGTGGATACTGCTGTTAGGCTGCTTCTCCTGTCACAGGAGACTCTCTCAAAAAAAACCCCAACAAATTTAATCCCTGTGGAGAAGCATTTACCTTTCCAGGCAAGTTCTTCCCAAGCAGGAGACATCAGGGATGCCTTCCGGTCCTGTTCAAGTCTTTCTCATGAATCAGCCACTGGAAAGGTACCACCTCCGCCCGGACAGCAGGCCGGGCCTTAACCTTTTAAAAATTCTGCTTTTAATTATCTAGCTCATCTTACATAAATGTAGCCAGGACTGTAAATTGGGGAGAGCAGGAAATGCCAGTCGCACTGCAGACCTCTGGAAAGGTGAGGGCAGTCTCTGCTGCCACCTTCAACAGGCACTGGAAAAGGCCCCAGAGGTGGGTGCCATCGCAAAGCCTACAGCAAAGGTGGACAACAACGCGTCAAACTACTTTTCTGAGAAGCGAAGTTTCAGTAAACAGAAACGTTCCTGTCTGGAAAGACGCCACGTGGCCTTCCAGGAGCTTAAAAACGCCGTAAGTCCCTTTGCCTCTGAGAGAGGTGTGGGTAAACCAACTGGGCAGAGACTATCAGGGCTAAGCAGGCAACAGATTTGCATTTTAACAGCTGAAATGCAAAACTTTTGAGTTAGCAAGGGATTAATCTAAAGCCCTCGGCTTGAGTCAGAAAGAAGTGCTTTGGGATTTTTTTGTTTCCTATTTTTTGTATTTTTTTTTTTTTAAAAACGTGGTTTCCAAATTGTTCTTTTAAAGTCATTCTGAAATGATTTAATGTTTTCAGAAGCCATTTATTCAATTTTCTACTTAAATCCTTATTGCCTAGTACAATCTGGATTTCTAAAACTATTGGGACTCTGACTAATATTCAGGTTTCTCTTCAGGCGTGGAACAGCGCAGGGAAACAGTCAGCAGTTGAGCGAGGACAGGGAGGCTTTGAGGTGGGAGCGGTGGCAGATACGCAGTAACACCAGATCAGTGAGCTTCTTGTCTTTTTGTTTTCTTCACTGTTCTCTAAGGAAAAAGGTATCATGAAGGCCTATAAATTGCGGTCTCTTCATCACAATTTCAGTGATTTCTTGCCATGCATGCTAACAAAGGACAAAAACTCCTGAAGCGTATTTTTACAATCACCCTTTTTAATGCCACCTTGAAAAAGGATGCAGTTTAGGCTTTGCTGGTACTTCTAAAAACATATATAATTTTATGGATTAGGGGTCATATCTTGTAATATATTTAGAATTGTTTGAGTCTATCCTAAGAAACTGAGGCTTTTAGTTGGAAAAGAAATTACCTTAGTCTCTCCATGGGCTTCGAAAAAATCTCTTAGGATCTCTCTATGTGTTTAAGCTGTACAAATATATTACAAAAACAAGTATCTTTTGATAAGGTAGAAAGAATTTCTCCAACCTTTTTATATATCTATATCTATATCTCTAGTGCAAGTGGGGATTTTTGACTGTCAAAGACACAGGTATAATTTTAGAAACCTCAGCTATTTCCTAGTTCAAAGGCTTTGCAGCACCAATACAGCTGTGAAAGCTTATTTATGGTAAAGCATCAATGTGTCTTCTTTGACTTTGTAAAGAGAAGGGTAGAATTCATCAGGCTATAGTTTTTTTCCTAAAGGAGAGTTGAGATTGAGAGAAACATTTGACCAAGAAATTTCATAAAAGGTAAAGAAGCTACTGAAAATTATCTTAAGAGTAATGTCAAACAACTAGCCCTTACAACAAATACCGCCTCTGGCACGTGACACTCATCTACAATTTTTGTAATTTGCACTGAAAAAATGTATTTAGAAAATTTCAAAGGTGACAAACAATTTGTTAGCCCACAATTAAATAGCAAATTAATTGGGAAAAGTATTAAATGAAATAGTACCTTTAGGAATGCCACCCTGAAGGTCTAATCTAGAAGAATTGAAAACATCAGTGGAAATAGAAGGTTCTTGTCCCGACCTACATTTGTAACCAAGCCTGATTAAATCACATCAGAAGTGGCAAACTAACTTGACTGTTGAATACCGTTTTATGACAATTTAAGGTCAGTTTAAAACTCAGCTAAATCTTACTTCACTGTCTAAAATGTATATCAATGATATATAAAATAGCAAACAAATTACTTCAGCAGTTTCTGAAAAGGACCTATACTGGCTTATGTATTGTATCAGTTGAATCATTGCAAATGATATGCAGTCTCAAAAGACATACACAATTTTTGTTAATCATAGCAGAGAATCATAGCATCATCTAGGTTGGAAAAGACCTTTAAGATCATCAAATCCAACACTTAATCTATCACTGCCAAGTCAACCACTATACCATGTCCCCAAGTGCCACATCTACTTGTCTTTTAAATACCTCCAGGGATGGCGATTCCACAACTTTCCTGAGCAGCTTGTCCCAATGCTTGACAGCCCTTTTGATGAAGAAATTTTTCCTAATATCCAATCTAAACTTCCTTGGCCCGACTTGAGGCTGGTTTCTCTCTTCCTATCACTTGTAGCCTTGCAAGTAAGCTGAAGGGTGCCCTTACTGTAACAGACCCTTCTGTTTCACCACAGAAGCTTGCCGCAAAGTGGTGCAAAGGAGAAGGCAGAGCTGTATTCAAACTGATATTTAAAGAAAAATTCAAGATTTTTAGGGACCAAGTAATAATGTTATGCACAACATCTTCCTAAAGTCAGAAACAAAATTCATTAATTGATGTTCAAATTTGCATGCAACTTACATTTGAAGGAACATTTTAATTTAATTAAGCTCTTTACCATTGAAAGATGTTAGTGTAATCTTAACGATCTAGCAGTGAAATTGGAAATGAAGCACAAACTCAGCTTTAGCTTTAGCTTCAGCTGTCAAACACATATTAAATGGAATAATTTATAATTCCTAAGATTTGAGTTGGATACAAATCGGAGACCTTTAGCTGCAGCATTGTATTTCTTTACCAGTAATCTCTGACAATCAATAGTATCTTAGAAGAAAATTGTATTACATGTGTGTGTTCTGCATCCTTCAATTCATGCAATGCTCTCACTTGTCAGACTGTGCTTTTAATTGCTTGCAGCTGGGATTTTAAAGGATATGTGACAGCACCATTATGTCATAAAAACCCAGAAATTGAAAAAAAGTTTCAAGAAAACAAAAAAGCCCATTTGCTTTTAATCATGGGTAGAGGTAAAATACATTGTTTTCTCTGTAAAAAGTCCTAGAAAACAAAGGAGACAACATCTTGCTGTGCGATAAAAGAAACAGGACTGCATGGGGAAGAAAGGATGGGTTTGCTTATGAAGTATTTGCTCAGGGCACTAAATTAAAGCTCTGCTAGTGATTTTAATGATAATATTTTCTAACTTTCCGAGAGCCTGGTTTTACAATTTATGCAACTTTTTCATTGTGTCACACAGCCCGTGTTCACACAAATGCTACAGGCTCTCGTTAGCAAGGTTCAGAAATAAAGCACGCTGCTGAGGGCACCAGAGTCTTCATTCGCCTGTCTTGCACCTGTGGAGCCTTTCGCTGCTGGGTGACACAGGCTTCCCCATGCCCACCCCAGCAGGTCCCCTCACACGGTGGGTTTTTCCCAAGGATCTCTGCGCAACGATGCCTCTGACTTCCACACCAAACTCTTCGTTAGCAGGTCTTCCTTCCTGAGAGTTCCTTCTTCTAGATTCGTGCTTTGATACTGCCTCCAGTTTAGCTCCTTAATTTAACTACTGGCTAGATCTTCCCTATTTAAATCCTCTATCTACTGCCTTCACTCCCCTCACCATTCACAGCTCTAGGAACACCAGAGCCAGGAAACCTCTCTTCTCTTTTTCTCAGGCTTTCCTGCTCCCTGGTCCCAGCCGTGCATCTATACTTTATGCAGCCAAAGCCAGAAGTTCTGCCTGCTGTCAAAACTGGCTGTGATCATGGCAGTACTGAGCCCAAGGTAGAGAGCAATGCCTAACGCTTCACGCTTAGAGCTTTGCTACCCACACAGCTGCTCCCTGAACTGTAGGAACCAAGCCTTGTTGCTAACACCACCCATCGTTGCAGTGCATCTTTCAGAGCAACAAGCATCTTGGGGTGAGTGCCTTCACTGCCTCCTGTCCTGGTTTGAGGTAAAACAGGACCAATTTTTTTCAGTAACTCTGCTTTCTAACTAGGCCTCTTCTAACTGCTGAAATTAACAGCATATTGTGCAGAAAACTGCTCTTTCTCAGAGTGATAAGACTCATATTTATAGCTGATGCCAAGGCACGGTATGCAGAGAGGCCCTTGCTTAGACTTACTGTGATAACGACCAAGGTCAGACACCTTGTTATTTGCCCTGTTGGAGGGCTGGAAGCAGAGAGGCATAGAGGGGTCCCATCTGTGGGGAGGAGCAGACAGCACGGGTGACCCAAAACTGACCAAACAGTGTATTCCATCCCATCTGCATCATGCTCAGTATAAAAGCTGAGGGATCAAAGGGTCAGCATTCCGTTGTTCCGTGGATCTGTTGTTTCAGTTGTTCCGGTTTTATCCGTTTCCTGTTTTACGGCTTCACCTTCTTCTCTGACTTGCTTGGGCTTTTGCTCTTGCTGGAACTCTTGCTTTCCTTCTTCAATGGCCGGCGTCCGAGGAGGACTCCATCGGTTCGTCTGCCTTTGATCCTGACCCATGTGTTCCTGGATCCAGTTCCCTTCCATCGCTGAGTCCAGTCTGGGACTTCCCCAGTGCCTGCTGGTGACGTGATTGTCATCCTGGGAGCTTGATACGGTTTTGTATATATTTCATTATTTTCTTTTGTTATTTTATTCTTTATATTTCATTAAAGTAGTTTAGTTCTTACTAAACTAGTCTCTCTTCTTCTCTCTCTCCTGCTCAGCAGGAGGGAGGGAACATCTGTCGCTCGGCTTGCTTGGGCCAATCCGGCCCAAACCCACGAGACCTCCAAAATACAGATCTGAAGGAGGTCAAGTCAGACACTCCAAAAAAACCCCACATTGTAAAACAGCACCTTTGCCTGAAAACATGGCTTTTCACTTTTAAAAGTCGTAAGTGGCATAAGGTTTTTCAAAATAGAGTTGCTACCAAGCCTCATTTCTAATATAATAAGCCTAAGTATATCAATTCTCAGTGAGTGAGATGAGTGACAGGATTTACAAAGAAAGTTAGTTCTAAAATACCGCACCATTTCACGGTTTGAAGAAGCAATTAAACTTGATATAGTTGGGAGAACAAATAATCTCAGAGCTGAAAGCACACTTTTGGCTTTTAGTGTGAACAACAACAGAAGCCATAAGAATGATGTGGTAACGTACAGATCTAAATCATACACAGTGTTTCTGTAGAATTTTGCTGCATTGCTTAATAGGAAACATTTGAAGTGAAGAGCTGTCACCAAGAGTGACCGAACCTGCATCTCATACTTTCTCATAAATTAGCAGAACCATAAAGCTGCAACTATTACAAGCTTTTAAACACTTAAAATAGACCATTTATTACTTTCCCCCTTTGGCTGGCAAGTTAGTTCTGGCAAATACTGCAAATTGGTTCCAGTAGAGAAGAGAGGTCGGTACTTCTTTGGGATGACCTTCTGTATTTAGAAAGGTTTTCTTTGCAGCAGAAATTTGTCATCACAACACTAGTCCCAGCAACTGTGCCAGAATATCCCATTTCAGGCCAAAACATCACATCTGTACTTTTGAATTAACCTTCTCAATTATACTCAAGGTCACTTCATTTTCTCCTTCAGCACCAGTTAGCCGCTTTCCCTCGCTGTCCCCAGAACCTCATGACACATGTTTCATTTTTCCCTTCACATCTCCTTAAATTCCCTTTCGGACTTTTCACACGTCTAGTCAATCCTCTCCTAACTGATCTGGTTTCCTGATTCCTGTAGGTCTTGGCTGAGGCTTTTCTTCTGCTTATGCCTCTCACACTGCAGGTGGTTGTGCAAGCTCTTCTCTAACTCTGCAGAGCTGCTCTTGAAAGAGGCTCATGCACAAAGGTTGCACTTTAGCTCTGCACACAGACATCTTTGCCTGCAAGTGGAACACCCAAATGTGCACTTCTTGCTGTGTCCCCTGAGGGCAGGCTCCAACACCAGCCTCCACCACAAGCCAAGTGTCCAGACAGAGCCATGAGGCTCCTTGCATGCAAGCTCAGTGGTCCCTTTTCCTTCATCCTCCCTGACAAATCTCCAGAGCCAAGGAGGACACCACAGTCCGCAATCTTATCCCCTCTGCTGCTGTAGGAAAACTCTTGATCCAAAATACAGAAAAAAAACCCAAGCAAGTGTGGTTTTTTTTACCATTTTCCTATCATGAAGAAAATCAGCTAAAGGTGTATCCTACCCCTTAAACTTTGGTGTCGTCTTCTAGAACAGGGTTTTGCCAGAAACTTCTTTTAGGCTAGAAGCACCTATTGACTTCTAACATTTCCTGGTATAGGACGGCAGGTCTGATAAAAAATTTGAATGGTGGCTAATTGACTATTTCAAAGGAAAGGAAAGATTTGCTAAAGATATCCCCAAAGTAACCTTGGATTCATTTATTTTCCTTCACTTCAAATAAAAGCATGCTGTTATAGCAATGTGTCACAGAATTCACAGTAAATGTCAGCAAATCCTATAATGAAGTCTGCTGTATTTGCATATGCAATTAATACTGCATATGGTAGCATACAGTTTGTTAGTTATCTCTTTAAACAGTGTTCAGTAATCTGCACTTCAAGAAGTAACACACCATGAAAAGCTTTTAAAGTGCTTCACAAACATATTTCTTTAATCTTCAGCAACTTCTTAAGGTGCACATTATCATCCTTACTTTACCAGTGGATACAACTTTGCACAGAGAATTAACGTACAATTTTTTAAAGACTTATATTGCTTAACCCTTAATAAGGCTTAATAATCTGGTCATCCATCAAGGTCTTAGATGGAAACTGAAAAGGTCCAAACACTTGCAATAGAAACCAGTAAGGCGTAGGAATATTTCCGCATGAGGAGAGATCAAATAGAGTAGAGCTGGTTAAAAGAGGATGAACATATGGCAAAGGCGGCCTAAGCAACCAGAGCACAACTTGCTAGTGCCTTTTCCCTCTTCATCATGGTTTAACAGAAGCTGCAAGTGGAGATGCACTGAAACTCAAAGGCAATTCATTTAAAAAGGAAACAATTCTGCGTACAACTAATGCAAACCCGTGACCATAAGACCGCTAAGGGCAAGAAGGGGCCTGAGCCAGACCTGGGGACACAGTGCCAGGCGCAGCAGGGGGCAGGAGCCCCCACCCCCAAAGCGCAGCAGCAGCGTCTCCCCTCCACACGGCTGTAGCCCTGGCTCAGCCTCTCCATGGGCAGTGGGAGAGGTGAGTGTGAGCAGAAGCTGTGAGCGAGCTCACCTCCTCACCCTCAACGTGGCTGTTCCTTCCAAAAACACTTGTGCTCCAGAGCAATGCAGCATGCATTCCTCCTCCGGCACCCTGCATAACGGTACAAACAAAGCAAAGGCAGACC
Organism: Chionis minor; assembly: GCA_013398295.1. Classification (NCBI taxonomy): domain Eukaryota; kingdom Metazoa; phylum Chordata; class Aves; order Charadriiformes; family Chionidae; genus Chionis; species Chionis minor. Next base: position 767,193 of record VZSF01008493.1, on the reverse strand, counting down.
ATTATGTTTGCTAAAATGCATTGCTGGAATCAAACCTGCTCTAGGTTATTAAAAACCAATATTTTAGAGGGTTTGGAAAGTGCTTCCCAGATGAGAATATTAATTCACAACTATTGGGGAGGATTTTAATCTTTTCTTTTTAACCCTACCACTTCTCTTCCACAGAGGTTTCCTGCTCCTGCCTCTGCAGCTGTCAGTGTAAGAGCCACGAGGTCACCAAGGAAGAAAGCACGAGACGACAGACTGCGTCTGTGCCTCTCAGAAGAATGGTAGGAACAAACCAGGCTTGCAGTTTGCGTGACACTTTGCCAGGGGCTTTGAGGGCAGTGATCCGGACTGCTGTCATGAGAGTTGTAAGAGGGGGAATTATTTGATTAACAAATATAATTGGTTTCTGAAATCAACAGGAAGACTACCTCAAAGATGAACATCTGAAGTCCATACTGTAGGAGAAGGCAGGAGCTGGGGAAAAAAGAAACCTTGGCTCCTATCATAGTAGAGAGTTTAATAATCCAGACTGCCAAATCAGGAAGATAAGAGGAATGCAACTTTTTCTGTGTGTCAGCATGTGAAAAAAAGACCTTGAGCAACAAAGACAGCAGCCTCCAGGAAGTGGCATTTTATTGCCAACAAGGTTGTCGAAGGTTGTTGAATTCAGTAATTTTTTCACATAGGATGTGGTAAAAAAAAACCCTAGAAAATGAGTCATCCGGATTGGATTCTAACCAAAAGTAAGGAAATTGATAAAATCAAAGGCATGGGACTAGATTTTTTAATGGGGAAGGAAGAGGTTCGAGGGTACTGAGATAAGCCAGAGGTTTTGAAATTGGCTGGGCCTGATGTAATTCATCCTTGGCTGATGAAATCTCAGGGCTGTTAGCAGCTATTGGCAACCCAGTGCTGAAGAACAGGGATGAGGTGCAGAAGACTGAAACAAGATAAATACACTTCCTGTCTTTACAAAAGGCGGAGGATGAGGAGATGGGGAATTAGATATCTATCAGCTTAGCTGCAGTTCCTAGAAACAAATAAAACCAAACAATTGGTAAGCAGAGAGAAAATCACAAGAAAATGAGCAGCTGCCCGATTGGATCTGTTCTGAGTAATTGGTGTCAAACCAATCTCGTTTCCTTCAATAGTAAGACAATAGATTTTGTGTCACATCTTGATTTCTCTAAAGCTTTTCACAGTATTTCATCTCACTTTCTTGTATATAAGTTAAGAAAACAAGGTCTGGATGAAAATCCTAGGGAGCGGATGCAGAACTACTTGAAAAAACCACTCAGAGTAGTGTCAAAGGTTCCTTCTCAAAATAGAAGACACAAAAAACCTGAGCCTCATGGGGGGCTCTCATAGGTCTGGTATCAGTCATTATGAATAGCAGATGAGTTAAGTGTACTAAATAGATTTGCAAATAATACAAAGCTGGGAAAGGGGGAAAATAGGTTGAAGATCAAACATAGATTTTTTTTTTTAAAAACTTAAAAGTTGAAATATGAAAATAAACAAAACCAGATTTCTAATCAAGAAGACCAAATGCAAAAATCTACACCTATGCTGAAATAATCATCTGCACAAATGAAGGGTGGGAAAGAATTTTACTGGTATTAGAGCTCCATAAAAAAATTCAGGAGCTATATGTTACAAAAAACAGGCAAATGCTCTTCTGGAAGTACAAGCACAGAGATAGCTTGTAAGACAAATGAAGTAGCCCTTCTCCATACTACCAAAGCCTCAGCTGGAGTACAAGATCCAATTTTGGGTCATGCACACCCAGAAAGATATAAGCCAATTAAAGAAAGTCCGGACCAGTGAGAATTATCAATAGTCTAATAAACAAGACCTAAACAAATTGAGGTTGCTCAGGAATGGAGAGACCAAAAAGAGATAAGTACGCAAAAGACCAGTGCAGAGGAAGAGGTTAATCTATTCTTCATGCCCTTGGTGGATGAGAGAAGTAACAACATTCAAGTTTAGCAAGGAAGAATCAATTTGGTATTAGGAGAAAAGCTTTTCACTGGAGAAGGTAACAAGGCACTGAAACAAATTGCCTAGAGAGGCTGGGGAGCCTCCGTGTTGGGAGGGGTTTATGAACAAGTCCAAAAACAGCTGCCAGAAGCTGCCTTGGGGCAGACGTATGGATCAAATTGGGTCCACGGGAGCCTCCGCTGTCGCGATGCCTCTGCTGCCTTATGCCCACGCTGCAGTCTGCCAGCTCATTTTCATACACACCACGGGAAAATAATCAAAAGCAGATATTCCGTATTTGGTATGGAAACTACCTAAAAATGGGTATCTTCCCCTTTCCTACTAAAGCCCTTCCACGCCATACCACCTTGCTTGTCTGTAATGCCTAAAGTGCTAAAGCTCTATACATACCTGTAGGTATTAAGGGCTATTAGGAGATGTGATAGATAAGCAAGAACGCGCAAGGTCATACAGAAAGTCAGCGACAGAGCAAATAATGCTGTTTCCTCTGGCTCAGGCACCCTTGCTGTCACCAGCTGCTCACTCTCCCCTCAACTATTTTAATATGGATGTACAACATTCATTAACCTTTCTCACCAGACCAGAAAACTATAATCCAACTCTACTTTCCTGAGCTGCTCAGGAAGTTATTGCTATGTTGTTGCCATGCATAAATTTAGAACCAATTTAATTTTCTGGACAGTAAATTGTTAATTATCAGAGTTCAGGCAACAGAGCTAGATGTTACAGAATTATAAGCTCTGTAGCAGCTAGTTGCCGTGGTCTGGGACACGTCCATCCTGAATGCACTCTGATAGAATTAGCACTCACTTTACCCCACAGGAAATAAATAAATAGATAAATGTACCTATTTGTACCTCTCTGGGCCTGGTTCCCCAAAAAATACTTTAACACAAAACTGTGCTCAGCAATGAATTGAATTCTCTTGGTGTTCCTGCTGGTGCTCCTTGGGACACCCTCCTGGGTCACATGTGGAGGTAACCCTTCTTCTGCAGTGTGGGTTGTGTCCTCCTTCCTGAAAGCATCATTTGTCAACAACCATTCTGCTACTGCACAGACCTAAAATTCAATACAGTTGTAGATCTTTTTTCTGCTTTCCTGGCTTTTGATACTTTACTAAGTTTGCTACAGAGAGTCCTGCAAGTATTCTGTGGAGTGAATGCTCTATGGGGTAGCTGATGGCCTGTGACTAGAAAGGGATGGACTCGACATCCACATCGTCCCTTCTCAGGTCCCTTTAGCTGTACTACTAGTGAAATCTGGAGTTGGCCAGGAGAACCCCTGGGTGCTGACTCTGTCCTCGTCTAGTCCTTCCACCTGCCTTTTCTGTTTCCATCTCCTGTGTCCTGGTTTATGGAGGAGGGCGGCTGTCATATTGCTTCACTTCACTGAGAGATTTCTTTATAATTTGCATGCATGTGTATTTGCGTAATGGCATGCTGTGGAGTTCAAAGCTGTTTTCTCACTTTCAAAGCAGTCCTTGAGTGTAAGTTGTCCCAAGTCTGATGTGCACCAGGCTTGTATTTTTGTTCTTGATTGAGTACTGCTGCACTATATTCTTTTTAAAACTCTAGCTATTCTGGGATAGGTGTATAATTTAATATGTTCAATAGATTTCTTGTCAGGCATTCATGTACAACTTCCTTCATCTTGCACTCAGATGTTTGATTTTTCCAAAGTAATTGGATTTGCCGCATCTGTGTTTACTTTTACGACCTATGGTAAATGCTGCTTTTTTAGCTGAGGACCATTAAAGGGTTTGCCGAAGCCTACAGTAACCTGCCACATAGGTTTTCTGAAACTTGTAATTTTAGTTCTCAGGCAATTCAGAATCGTTTTTACACAGGGTATTAATGTACAAATTAATACAGCCTGAACACTACATTAAGCAAAAGCTCTTCAGTGCAGTAGCTGTGCGCACGCAGTGTAAAGTTATTAACCTGCTCAATGGGTAGATGCAAGACAATTCAGCATATTTGCAGTGGGCCAGCCCCAGCAGGGACCAGGAAGCATAACTTTACCTGCAGGAATTGCTCTAAAGCCCCTTCACAGGCAGAACTGGCCTCCCCCTTGAAGCAAAGTGAGAAAACTGAGGATACAGTGCAGGGGAGACCTTCAAAATCTTCTACAGGGACAGAGCCAATGTCTCGAGGAACTTACAGCCACGAAGCTGATCTAGGACTGCAGAAAGCAGAAGCCATGGTGTGAGGAGGAGAGCACCCGAAGCCTAGTCATGCCATCTCTGCCTGTGAAACCAAAAATTAAGGTAAACAATCTCCTTTGCAAGCACTATGAGACGTGCTAAGGACAAGTGAAAGACTATTACTATTGGGAGGGGGGGCCTGCCATCCCATAACTAAGCCAGCAGGCATTTCTGCCAGCTTGATTAGCGCATTTATCTCAGAATCAGTTTCCTTTCCTCTTGAATCGATGTGGGAGAATCAGAACTGCAGGTAAGGAGAGAGGTCAGGAGTAATGATGGGTTAAAAGACAAGGGTTCAGGAAATCACACACAGGGAACTTTTAAATTTGTCTGTGATGTTGGCATTGGGGGTCCTCAAGTTTCTCCTGCAAGTCCTATCACATTTGTTTTCTTTCTTCTTCTAAACAATATGTGCATGTTGTGTACGGGGTTGTCATTTGTGCTCAGTACTCACGGTAGCTGCTTTCAACCTTTTCCTTTTGTATTTAAAAAGCCCAGCTGGGAGTTCTAAGCAGCTGAGCTCAAAAAAAGGCTTTTAAAAATCAAGAAGCAAAAGTGCAAACAGCTGCAGGGAGCGCTACTGAAACCTTCAGAAGGTGGAAAGGAGCATAAATGCTCCAGTAGAGCCTGCTGCTTCACTGCTTTTTCCTGCGGGATGCAAACCTGGCAGCAGCAGCTGCGCTCCGTACGGCAATCCTGATCGGCTTGTTCTGAGCACAACTGGCCACAGCTTTGTCCTGAAGGCCTTTACAGGCACAAGCTGGCGGTAGGAACTGGGTCCTTACAGCATTCCCCACTATTCATCAAACTCTCTGGTCTGCAGGTAGTCTCAGCATAAGATTCTCAACTTTATAAACAGGGAGAGAGAAATCAAGGAAAGCAGCGTTGTAGGTAAGAGAGCGCGGATGGTGAACAGATGGGCAACAACACGCAATGCTCCTCCTGAAAAGGAGAAACAAGCCAGCATGCAATGCTGCCAGCAAATAAACTTAAGTCCACAGGAAGCACGTTCATGTTCTAGGGAAAGGAAAGCAGAGAAAGCAATTACTGGAGTTATTCTTACAAAGGGGAAAAAACATCATAGGCTGTGGTAAAGTAAGCAGGTCAGTGATAGAATGGGCAACGGATTCAGGTCTCCCAAGTTCCAGTGCTCTGTAATGATCTGCTTTTATCATCCTAGTTAGTGTTAAATTTATATTAGGCTGGTAGCGCAGCTCACTTGCTGTGCTAGACCTGATGTACCTTGAGTTGCAATGTATACCCTCACCCCCTGCCCCGATACATGCAGATGTCAGCCTGCCTTGTGCCTGAGCATTGGTCCCACACAAGGAGGCCCTTAAAAACTGGCCACAGCCAAAGTGAAAGAGCAGAAGGAGCCCTGTGGCCCATAACTTCTCTTTGGTCCACCGAACTCCCATCTGTCCATTCCCCCAGGCTGTATTTAACCTGCTGAGATGACAAAGAAGTGCTTTTGCTTTAGACTATTTCACTCCTGTGGGCTCCCTTTATCCCTTTTTCATGTGTGGGAAGATACCTCCTGGAGCAGGATCCTTGAGGTCCTCCTCTCATGGTCATTTCTGGGCTGTCTCTTCAGCCTGTGCTTTTTGGTACAAGGCAACAATCCTACGCCCTAAAAAGATAACTCCCATTCTCCTACGTTTTGTAACACTGTGACATCTGATAGAACTACAGTATGTCACCACTGAGGTAGAAAAAAATTATTTCCCTACATTTTTCATTAAATACGTAAATTCAATACATGTTAACCAAGGAACTTCCAATTAGTGACTAGATGTGAGAATTTGAGGTCAAAACATTAAAAATGTGCTAGAGAAAAAATTGTATTTTTAACTGTATGATAAATGAAAACTAACGTATCAAAATTTTGTGGAGTACCTCTTCTTTTTCCCTTCCTTAAATATGCATATTGTACAGTAAAATTTTCACAAGAATGAACTGGGGGGAAAAAAAACTTTCTGAAGGTGTCAGAATTGGGTCATCTCAACACTGTTGGGATGTTTATTGAATTCATATTTTTCCACCTCATCAAATGACACAATAGAAGAAATTCTTTAGGAATAGTAACAATTCAGAGGTCAGGACAAAAGGCAAAAAAAGGGGACAATTTCAACAACTGGTAAAATCCTTTGAATCCAGAAGTGAACTATGAAGCAATTTTAACCACAGAAGCATCCAGTTAGGACAAAAGTGGGTCAGGTGTTTAATGGAAAAGCACAGACTAAAGCAAAAAGTTTTTTTCCACTTCACAGTACAGCAAACTTGGATTAAATAACAAGCCTAAAGCTAGAGGGTTTTGAGATATAAAAATAAAATTGACATTCTGTCAATATGAATTTGGTATTAGCAAGTAGAATCCTCTGAGTGCCCCAGAGAGAGGATGTGCACCACAGTGGACTCTCTGGGAGTTGTGGGGCCACAGAAGCTCTCTTAAACTTTCAGAAAGATCTGAGATGATGAAGCTGTAATTAGAGACAGGTTTTCATATCAGCTCAGCTTATCTTGCATCCAATTTCCACCTGCCTCATCCTATGGTAGGAATTTTCAGAGATACATACGTTCCCTTGTGAATGGAGGTACAATGTTGACATGGGCCCATGCACAATTACAAACATTTTAACAGCAGCTCAACAACCACCATAGCTTGCAGTGACTCTCAGACCTCACCCTTTCTTGTGATAGTACAGTTTCTCCTTGGTATGCACGTAGCCTGGCAGCTCCTGTCTGAGAAAAGAAGTCTCCTAATTCTTTGGAGAGTGATTGGTATGATAAAACCTATGCTGTTCCAGTTGTGGCCATCTTGAAGTTTTCCAGCTCCTCTTGAGCTTTAAAATGCTCCTCTAGAGCCTCCCAGGGCACTGTCTCCAAGGATACCCACTCTTGTGCTCAGTGGCATCATGTATCACCACGTATTTGTAAATACAAATATTTTAATCTAGTTAGGATAAGAGTATGCATCACTGGTGAACCTCAGTGTCTGCAGCCCTGAGCCTGGCTGTGCTCACTATATACTAGCTGGAGCTCAACAGCACAAATCCACTCTTTATTCCCTCAAGGACCTTCTTGGTCTCTGGGGCAGAAGGAGTTTCTCCAACTGGAGCCTGAAGTGTTGTGCATTTATGATGCTTTTTTATTATTACAATGATCTTTAACTCCTTTGTTGGGTGTTTAGGCAAAGAAGCTGCCTGGTATGCACTTGAAGGGACCAATCAGCCAAAGAGGTTGTACGTACTTCTGACTTCTTAAACACAATGGAACAGTGCTAAGCATGGCTGAGGGAATCTTCTACTTTTTGTCAGGTTTACACTTACGTAAATCTTTTCGTAATCTAAATATTAGTGATGTAGGAAATAGTGTAATTATTAATGTGAACAGATCAACAACAACTTTTCTCTTGATGAAAACACCAGAGATCTGTGAAATACTTCTTTTTTTTTTTACAAGACTTCTAGTCCAAGTCATGACACAAGTGAGTTGCGGTTGCACAAGCATGTTTAAACCCCCATAAAGCAGGGCATTTCACTAGCCCAAAGCAAAGTGACTCCTCACCCCCATCTAGTGACAAAGGTGAAAAAATTATTCAGCTTTCATTAAAAAACAAGCAAACAAACGTAGGTTCCACTGGGTATCACAGCTATTCACACACAACAGCCACTTGCAGTCCACTTGCAACTAAACCTACTTCAAACGAAGCTGAAATAAATTTTTCAGACTGTTCCATTATCTCTCAAGAAAATAATATAGAGTGGTCATACCTGTATTAAGAAGGATTTTAAAAGCTACAGAAACTCTTTAAAAATCTTTTCTTAAAGGCCAAAAAGTTAATCTTACATTGTGCAAAAGCAGTTTCTGCTTCTGAGCAAATAGCTATGCTTATAAAACCCAACTGGGCTTTATATGCAGCCTCCTTTCATATGTGCACAGATCATTTTCCTGAGAAAAATACTGATCAAACAACACTTGAAATGAGGGCAGCCATCCTTAAATTACGGTGAAGAAAAAGCTGGGTGCAGTCTATGTTTGGAAGCTGTGCAAATATGCTCACAAAAATCAGGGCCATAATACAGCATTTCCAGTTTGATGAGAAAACCTGTGTGAAGAACAGGGTGAGAGTTCTGCATGAATCTTACACCAATTTTGAGTGACTATTTCCCTGCTTTTGCACAATATGCTGGACAGGCTAACTTCTGCCCTGACTTCTCTGTCTCAGAGACAAGAGGGAAGATGATCACCCAGAGCACCACCAGCATATGGCCTGTTCTGTACCTCCCCACTGGACTGAAGCCCTCAGCATGGAATAAGGAGGTGGGAAAAATGAAGGACAAGACCTCAGAATTCTGTTTGAAAAGGAGACTGGATGAATGGAACGATAAGGATGACATGCCAGAGGGCCTTCAGGCTCCGTCTCACAGTCCGGTGCTGACAACTGCTTGGGCTAGTTGCGGGCAGGCTGCCGACCTGCACAGGGAGAAGCCTGGATGTTTAACAAAAGGCAGTTATATCAGCCCAGCGCATTCATTAACCTGGGTCTTTAATTAACATGCTCGGCAGGTGGATAATGTGTTTCCGAGACACTCAGCTATTTGCAAATTCCCTCAGTGGAAGAGACTCTTGTAAGGTACTAAACAAACCCTTCGAACCAAAGGATCCAAAGGAGGAAGTGACAGTGCTGATGCCTGGTGCTCTCGGACCTTCCCCAGAGCACCTCAATCCAGCTGCCCCCTGCGCCCGCTGTGGGTCTCAGCCACTCGCTGCAGTGCATGACAACACAAGGAGCACGATCACAGTGTGAGACTCACCACACAAACAAGTTTCCAAGATAAGGTACGTTGTTTTAGCATTGCATTTAAGTAGGAAAGAAGAAAAGAAGACTCAGTACTGGTTAAAATGCTTGCTTGGAGTTTGTGCTGCCAAGACCCATTTACGTTTGTCTCCTTACCACATTTGGCCTTCAGCTACAACTTACTCTTTGGTCTCCTCTGATACGGGAAGCAGATACGCCCCACTTACACCTCCTCTCTCTCCACACTGAGCTGCCTAATAATTAGGCACATCTAGATGATGCGTAAGAAACAGACCTTATCTCTCCCAAAAAGTCAATCCCCCTCCTATGAGAATTATCAGATCCTCTCACCCTCCTTGCTGATTGTCCTCTATCTAGGATGTTTGGTAAACTGAAATAGCAGCTGATACAAACACAGACTGCCTGCCAGAATAAAAATAACCTTTTTCCTTGATATAGAGGAAGACCAGGAACAACAACAGTGTGCCAATGAGGGAAATCAATTCCACTCAGCAACTGTGATACAAGACAACACTGCAAAAAGCATTTAGAAACCAGAATTTTTATAACATTATTAGCAATTCTCTTATGTATAGTAGTAGAGCCAGGGAAAGGCTATTCTTGCTCATCCTGCTCTATCTCCAGAGCGTGCTCCTCCCCACCTGAGAGAAGAGGTACATTCTTCTGCCCTAACCTGCTTTGCTGCTTTTATCTTGACAGCTTATTAGGAATTACGTGCTAAGACAGAACCTTATTTTGTTACTTTCTCCATTGTGAGGAAGTGTGTATGCCTGAGGAGTACACTGAATATGAGAGGTGCAGCTGTAAGTTTACCTGGAAAGCATCAAGCCCTTTTAGTTGAAAAATTTTTCAAGTGTAGGTGATAAGCAGAGATGTAAAATATCCAGCTGATATTACAAACCAAGAGCAATGTAAGATTAGTGGAAAAAAGTTAGGATCCTGATTCTGCATTACACCCACCAAGACTTCTGTGAAGATCTCTCACCCAACTTCTAAGGAGTGAATTAGATCATCATTATGATGAGTCTGTCATTGGTGGCAGAGCAAAGAGAAGTTTATTATGCGCACAGCAGTACATAATAGTACACACTGTTAGCAGATTCTTAGGGTTTAAAGTCTACTGATTTAGTATCTTTCCATTTAAATGTTCCAAGTATTTTGCGGTCAAGGTTAAGCTTGGAGGACAGTGAATCTGGTAATTTCTTTTAACTTCATTTTACATATGAATAAATCGAGTGTGGAGAGAAAAAGGAATTCCATCTATCAACATCATCTTGGAAAAGCAAGAGAAAAACCTCTGAGATACTCCTGTTGCGGTTAAGACATAGAAAACCGTGGCAGACAATAGCAAACAAGCTTATTTCTGTTCAAAAGGTCCCTGTCCTTTGGTTACTCTGCTCCAAAACAGTGGTACAGTCCTTTTAGCTTACGTGAGTGTGCACAACTGATTTGTAGGCCAGAGCTCCTCTGTAGCTATAAATGCATTAAAGGTACAGATCTTTAGAAATATTTCATCCGCCAGTCAGAAAGCTAAGAACGTGCAACAGGTAAAAATCTCAAAGCTGGAGCGGAAAACTGAGTACTTGCTACAAACAGCTGAACTGAGTCCACAGCAGAAGCATACACCCCCAAAATACATTCATTAGTGGCACCAAATAACACCACTGAAACTGCCCATTTTTAAGTTAATTGCGGTAGCTTGGTGCAGACCAAAGCAGAGGTGCTGAGCAAGAGCTGGAGGCTGTCTTGAAGGCACACTGTGCGTCATGCTGCGGGCAGAGGAGTGAGTGTGCACCCAGCGCGAACCAAGTGCCATCACGGATGAGAAGAGAGAAAGCAAACAACCGCCAGGGTTGTAACTGCCAGGGAAACACAAAGAAAATATTACAGCTCTGATAACAATTTCCTTTCAGCCAGCGAGTGTGCGACAGCTGGCCGGCTTTCTCGCCTTTTGCAAGTACAGTATGTATCTCTCAGTTTGCAAAGACAAATGCATACAAGACAAGTTGTCTGGTTTGTTGTTCTGGAAGATGCGGTTTTGGCTCAGTCTCCCCACAGTCTGTACACTCAAGGACAGCCCTCTGAGCTCATGCAGGGCCATTGGCCTCATGACTTTTTCTTTAAAGAGGAAGAACAGTAAAAGGTGGGCTAGAAAGGGGATTAGCAAAGGGAGAAATCCGAGTGTGGGCACTGGAAAATACAAAATCAGGCCCTTCAGTCTATTCTGTGACTATAGAACTAGCAGTGCGCTTGCCTTTTGTTGTGTAAAAGACTGCCAGCACAGTCCGAGATGTCGCTGCTCATGTCCACGTGTCCACACACTCCATCCAGCCACAGGGAGCGCCATGCATACTGCAGCAGCATCATTCATACCACTGCCTCAAGAGCAGCAGTTTTGCAGTTCTGCTTTTATGCCAAACCCTTGTCCAATACCCAGGAGCTGCCGACCAGCATAGCTGGAGCAAAGCAATGTATCGGAAGTCAGCCAGGGCCTAGTCTTAAAAAGACACCTTTTTAAAGAAAATAAAGGAGAAAAATGACGAGAAACTAAGAGATATGAGGAGCAGACGGCTAAAAGTTCATGATTACATGCTATTGGCTCCCAAAATGTGGGAATTAATATAGACGTGTTCAAACAAAACTAGGACCAGAAAGCTGACATGGAGATTTGAACTTCAGTGGGCAGGAGAATCATCTCCTTGGTCTGCCTTTCTCCAGAGACCCTTGGCATCACTTCCCACCTCCATCTCATTGCAGCGGTACGCTGTGCATTGCAGACCCTCTAGAGTTGCTCCTGCGCAACGTTCCCAAGAATGCTGCTTCCATAACATTTGTCACTACGCGGGAAACAACTAGACACACTGCCTGCCTTTAGCAGAATAACTATATACGCTTAACTCAGTATTATACCCTTCAGGGGACAGTTTCCACGACACTCAGACCCCAGCGGTTCGAGCCCTCTGCGCTCACGAAGCGAGTGCTGCTCTGTACCTGGTCAGAGGGGGCGGCAGCTGCTGCTGCGCACAATCACACACTCTCAAGGCTGAGCCCGAGCCCGGACTCACGTGAAAGAGTTGCAGGAAATCAGTGTACAGGGAGGGCTGTTGACAAAAACGATTCCCTGCTAAGAGTTTATGTATTAAATAATTATTACAAATAATTACTGCAGTGCTGGTAGGGCTGACAGAGTATGCTAGAAATGCAAGGCAGAAGTCAATTTCTAGAAGAATACCTGGTGATGGCTTAGACCTGTCAATTCACGCACCGTGCTGATTCTGGGTGCAAATTACTTGCACTTGGGCCAGACCGGCCTACAATGCACTGCTTTTCTCTTTAACATTTAATCAGCAGCTGGGAGATAATATAAATCAGTCACACCATCAGATCACTGTACTGTCCAGAAGCAGAAGAGATGGGCATGATGCTAAATCAAAAAGAAAAGTGCACGTTTGGCTTTTAACAGCCAAGAATGACGTTTCAGTTTGCTGCTCCCTGCTAAGTCACGGCCAGTACAGGACTCTTCAAACAGAAACTGTGGCTCCTCTTCCCTTAGAGACAGCAGGAATCAGGGAATCTGGAAGCTGTTGTCTGGTCTGTCGGGGTAAACTTCACTCCTTCCCTTTACCCCATGACAAATTCTGGCTCATCATAAACCACAGGCTGAAGCTGAAAGACAGTAGTTTTCCCCAGGAACATCTAGTGTTGAGCAGCTGTTACAAAAACTGTTCTGCACTATATTTTTATACAAATGGAGCAGATGGGGAATAGCATGGGAGGATTTGGTTTTTTTGTGAACTTTTGTATATTGTTTCAAAACCAGTTTTGGCTACAAACAAAAGCTCAGGAAGGAAAACTCTGCAGTCCTTCATTTGCTCAGTTAATAACAGCTGGTTTGGGCTGATGCTTTTGAAAAGCAGTTTATAAGTTCAAGTTCTCTGCCTGACAGAGGCGCTTTCTCAGCAGGACAAAGTCTTCTCAGCTGGCTCTCCTGTCCAGATGCCCACAAATGGTAAGAACAAAAGGCCAGCCAGAGCAGAGAACTCAACTCCAGCACTGGCATCCCCTTTTAGTGACGCTGACCTTCAGAAGAGCATGTTCATTACTGGCTGGAAGGGTGCTGCAGAGTTTCAAGAAGTTTAGCCTGTTTTGGCCCATGGTATTTTTGTTCCCCCCTCCTCCATTAAAAAACGTATAGAGTTTAGATTTCATATGTGTAAAAGTCACTTTGAAAGTCCCTATATAGACAGTACTGCTGAGTTTAAATAATAATTACAGTGGTTTCAACATGTAGACCGTATGTTAGCAGTGAGCTTTTGCAACCTGTTTGGTATAAACAGGGTCCACAACTGTTTCAGGAAGCTGGAACTGCAGCCATGACTTATCTAGGCCAAAGGAACCTTCCAGCTATTTCAGCTGTTGTTTGCTCGCACTCCATAGTCTGTGCTTGAGATTTAGTACGCACCTCTCTACTGCTCTATGCATCTATACCTGTTTTCTCTTTGCATAACAATGAGTGGCAACAGAAATTTGTGCTCTTGCTCGCATAACCCACACTTGAGGAATCTATACTATACTGACAGCGTGGATTCCTATGTAGCAGCATAGTCTGTAAGTCCTACAGGGTCACACAGGGCTACTAACATTAAAAGAAGTTAATGGCAGTTAAAACTTTTTGCCACTAGAATATTAAGTAGAATTTGTTTGGGTAAAAAGTACCAGGTGAGCCTTGTTAACTATTGTAACAAACAGCCAAAAATCTCTGCTGTAAAATTGTGAGTGGATACCTCACTGAAGCCATCTTTCCATTAAAGCAAAGAGAACAGCAGATTTCACCAGGACAGGAGCTTTGCTAGAGTATGTGTATGCTAAATGTTCTTGCACAAGGGTGGACATTGCAGGAGCAGCTGCAATGAAGCCATAATTATGTATGTTTTAAAACTATGGAGCCCAAATATATCAGCTTCACCTTAAGTTCTAATGGTTCAATGTAAAATTTACCTTATCCCTTTTTCAGTATAATCCATAAAGAATTTTGACTCTCCTGCTCCCTGTTTTAAACTTCATCAGAAAAAACCTAAACGTCATTATGATTCACTCGGAATTAATCAAATATTCCAAACTTTCCTCTATCCTTAGGGGTTAGTGGTACAAAATGTACAATTCCCCCCTCATAACATGAGTATACGTCAAAAGTATGCAGGAAGACTGGACATGGGGAAGATGCAGCTACCAAGAAGCACTCTCTCCTAAAGCTTCCTTCAATGCTTTTTAAAAAAAAAAAATTACATTTTTAACCAAGTTGCTAAATAGCATCCACCCTTTGAATGCATTCATGCAGACAAAAGGATTCCAAAAAACAAGGTGCTCAGATGGACCAATTCATAATGGACTTTGCTAGAGCTGGAGACGACTGCAGACAAGAAATTAACTATACCTCGGGTACATATAACACTTTTCTGTGGCAGGGGCACTCAGACTTCTGAAGGCTCACAAAAGCCTGAAAAAAAAAATGCATTTTTCTGTTGGCACTCCGTCTTATGTGAAAAATTTGTCATTTCAATGGACCTTGCAAAGCTGGAGCTGGTACGTAAAGCAATTGCTAATCAATCTGTATTACTGCCCTAGCTTTTAAGAACTGGGCATTAATTATTACCAGGCACCTCTTAATTAATGCAACATATAAGAGCTTTGGAAAAATCATCAAAGAAGCAGGAGAAACAGGTACATGCGAGAGAACTAAAATAAAGCCAACCACCAGTGAATCAGAAGTTTTATAACTTTTTTCCTCCAGTAAAGTACTTGCTGCAAGTCTCCAAGGTTCTTTGAACCTTGTACTAGATGTTGTCACATAATTAATATGAGGCCAGCAACCTCGCCTTTTCCAGGTTGTCATAAGCTCTGAAGCAGAAAGGAATAATTGTTCGGTATCTGTGGGTAGCTGAAGGTTATTTTAATACCTGCGTACTTCCAGCTTACTATGAAAAATGACTCTCAAGTTTCTATAAAAAGCAGCTGTTCAATGTATATCATATTCAGGAACATTTAGGAACACTGTAAATCTACTCTTCCTGTTAAACAGTGAGGCACAGGCAATTTTGATTTATAGAGCTCACTGTCTAAAATTCATCCCTTCTGCCTCTATTTAATATTTCCATGTTTCTACATGAATTACCTTGTTTATAAGAAGAGAGGTAACAAGAATTAAAGTATCTTTAGCAGTCAGCTCCCTCAAACTACTTTCTACAAAGCATATTTACATTTCAATCGGTAGTGTTTTCCTAAAACATACATGAAACTAGAGAGCAAGACCACGCAGATTTGTTAAAGATAAATATTTTGCAAGAGGGCTAGACTGATTATGACAGAAACATTCATCCAAATAAGCTCAAGTAAGGTTTTTGGATTTTCTGTTACCAATAGCTAAGAATATGCCATCTCGTTTTCAGCAATTAGAAAAAAAATGAGAAGTTACAATGATAAACTTACTAAAATGTAAACCCTGCTTTCATTCAGGGCTTCAGGATGCAAGATGCAGTTTTCTAAAGCATACAGATCTGTATTGAAGTTCTTGAAATAATCTTAAACATAGACAAAGAACAGTTCAAAATTATGTCACATTTCTTTTCAGAGCTGCAATACTATACTGACATTTAAATACATTTCATTTGTCTAAAGAAAGCATTTAAAGTTATTTCAGCTACTATTCAGCTCCTCTGATGCCGAAACACTGCACATGCACATACAGATTAAAGTATAATGCTCTGCAGCAAAGGGCTTTCAGAATAAAATATTTTCCATTTCTTAACATCCTACCTTCATAATTGCCTTCTAGGAGACCAAGATGCTCAAGTGCCTTCACAAATCCAACAATTATCACCAGTACAACAATCATTTCAAGTCCCTCCAAGTTCATCTTGAAAAATTATTCATGTAAAAGCATCTTTTCTTAGGGAGCGTCCTGACTTCAGAGTTAGACTTTAATTAAAAAGCCCTCCTAGTCCAACACATGCCACACAACCAGATAAATACAATGCTAAAGAAGCCCAGCATATTCCCACCATAAAACATTTCCATTGACAGCAAGATGAACAGAGGAATGTAAGGAAGTCAAATCTTACCATGTCTGCATCACTTGCCTGCATGGATACAGATGTTTCAGTCTCTAAGGCAACAGAATATACAGTAACCACTTTGTTTAGCATTTCCTCTCTGTCACAGCCAAAATTCACCAAATCTGTCTGATACCTAGGGAAATCTGATGCTCTTTTTTCACACTGTTTTATGGTTTTAGAGAAATCCAATAGTTTAATAACACAGAGGAAAAAGTCCGAACACATTATTTGCTTGATAATAAAGTGAACTTCGGAAAACTCAAAGCAAAATTATTTTGTTTGGAAAATGAGCTAATGCTGTATTTCCCCCTCGAGTGAAATACAATTACTGACTGTTAGCTACATGTTCAAGTATCTTCTTTCCCAACACTGCACACAAATTTTACATCAAATACAGGAATGTAGTAAAATATTAGATATGGTAAGAAGAGACTTGTTAAAGGGGAATCAGTTTTAAAGTTTGAGGTATGTGAGAAACCAGAGCGTTTCCCTCTTGCTGTACAGCCCTGGGGGCTCTGTGCAGGTGGTGGAACTACTGCCCTTGGTGTAGGTCAGCTGCTGTTCCCATGGCTGTTTCCGGACGAGGAAAGGCAAGAACTGGCATCAAGGTCACAGTATGCCCATGGCCACAATTTTGTGCAACTTACTGCTCTGCCTCAGAAAGCACTTTTCTAAGCACTCTGAAAAACTGAAATTGTTTCCTAGTCCTTAGACCTGGCAGTTAGATCCTCTGGAGGACCTGATTCTCAGCTGAGAACCGTAATAGCAGCATCAGCAAGCACTTGTCTGTCCTTCCTGCTTACCTTCACTCAGCTCTCCGTATTCGACCCCAGTTTCAGACATGCACATGATTGAAAAAAAAAAAAACCAAACCAAAAAACCAAAAAAACCCAAAACCAAACCAACAAACACCAAAATAACTAGAACCCAGCAAAAACCCATTGGAAAGTTTGGGCACTTGTTCTGGTAACTTTTGATTATCCAGCCTGCAACGGCTGCCCCTTCTGCGCACAAAGCCACCTGCCACACTCACTCTTTTAACACTTTTTGGGATAATCTGACTTGGAGGGTGAAATATGTAACAGTCTAAACTTATTTTAATATTGTAATTGTTATAATATTGCATTAATACCACTCATCTAATAAACTGAGATCTGACTCACTGTTTTCAGTTATTGCTTTTTAACTATTTGCGTACTTGTATCTTTAATGGATGTTTTATGTTAACGTCTCCCAGGACATTCTTTTCTTGTGCAGTGGCATTAAGTCGCCTTGCATTAGGCCGCCTGTGTGACGATAGCTTACGCTCCGGGAACTACAAGATGGACCCTGTAGTGCTGTATGTAGCACAATCAGTCCCACAGACTTTTGAAAGCTGGTAAATAGTTTTCTTACTGACTTCAACAACGCTTTGCTCTGTTGCAGGAAGTGTCTAAAGGCCTGAATGGAGCTGTTTTCCATATGATTATTCCATTGTATTAATATTTTACAGGTATTCAATATAATTAAGATCATCAGCACCTATAGCTTTTCTCACGTATCCCCATTCAGAAATAAATCTTATACTTTTCATTATCAAACTTCATTTGAGGATCTCACAGCTCCTTACAAAATCTCTCATTGTACCTGAATGCTCCTGAGGGAAGGGTAAGAGTTGACTGAAGTATGAAATCCAACTACCATGGAAATGAAACCATCTTTGGGACAGTCCAGACATAAGGTATTATCATTTACAACAATAAATAATGCTGTAGTACAAGAAGTAAAACAACAAAAAACACCACCTGAGGGAAACGGACTGGGAAAGAGGGTAAAAAGAAGAAAATAAAAAGCTTAATTTTGGCCAAGTTTAAAACCTCTGCTCCTACTATAAGTGACACAAGCTGGGTGGTGCCAATAAGCATTCCATGTTCATTTTATTTCTGTTTGGAAAGGGGATTTTTCAGTCCAGTGCACCTGTACCACTGTTCTGGTTTGCCTCTGCTCTCAGTTGAGCCACCAACACAACAAACTAACAAATATACAAGTTCTTTTCTCTTAAAAAATTCCATTTTGTAGAAAATGGAAGTGTTCCACAGAAATGGATCTTTCTGATAAAACCTGCATTTCCAGAGCAGCCTAACTCCTGGAGGTGTTGAGGCGTCCTCCCTCCCTGCTTGGATCCAAGAGGCAAAGCCCAAGTTGTGCTTCAGCCCGTGCAGAGCAGGGACCTGCCCTCGCTCAGGGCAGAGCTCTGGCCGGGAAGAGCCTCACCAATCCCCAAAAAGCAGAGAAGGGACTTCCACAGACCCAACCCTCCTCTTCTGAGACTTTTGTTATTGAATCATTGGTCGCTCTGCACCCTACTTCATGGAAGCTATTTAACATGTTCCCTCTTTTTTCAGGCAGAAAAAGCAATTTTTAAGCCTCAGAGTACTTCCCAGCTGTTCTCTGGCCAGCCCAAGCCACCAGTAATAGTGTCTTTGGGGAGAGAGAAAAGGAACCTACTCAAACATACACCAATCAAAACTTATTTAGCTGGGGCGAGCCGACAGAACAAAGCTGCAGGCTGTGCATTTCATACTAGTTACTTTCTCATAGCGGTATCTCATATTTGTAACAAACTCTCAATTAAATTTTCAATTGTTCCTTTTTGAGCCTCAGCAATTCACTGTGAAGGAAAACACTCCTCTAAACTGAGAGACACAGCAGAGTGTTCTGCGAGGAAAAACATCCAGTTATGGCTGATTGTAGTATCTGATTATCCATTCCCCCATCGACACACAGTGAAATGGTTGGCATCGCTACCTGCATTCCAGGAGGAAGGCTGGGTGCCTAGCCAGCAGCACGCTGCGGTACCGGGGGAAAGGTATCCCCTGGACTTCCAGGCCATCACAGCACGCAGGAGGGACACAGAACAACAGGAAAGCAAACGCTATTCACCACTACGACATGCATGCAGAATCCAGCATTCCTGGGAGCTCATTGTGTATGGACCCTAGCCCTAAGTAACCGCTAAATTAGCACCTGCGTTGCAGTTCGTTTTCACAGCATAAGATAAAATTAAGGTGCATGAAGGGCAGAAGAAAAAAAAAAAAAAAAGAGAAAGGGGAGACAGACACAGGTTAAAACCCCACTGGAACTACAGACAGCTAGGCAGACTTTCTGGGTGGTGCTCACAGGCAATGCTCTGAGGTTGGGTAAATTTTGAACTGGTGCAGAACTGGGCATCCAGATGGCTATGGCAGGAAGGGTGCTGGGCACAGGGCTGGGGACAGCACAGGGGAACGGCTGATGCCAATGTCCCCACCGAGCTTATGAGAAACATCACCTTTCCATTCCCAGCAAACAAGGAGAGATCACTGAGCTAACTCACCCATGCGTCGAACAGCAGGAATTGGGAGAGCCATCAGGTGAGCACCAAGACAGTATCTATTTGTTAATTAAGTTTTCCTGAACAGTTACCATGAAGGGAACATCTAAGATTTGACCCCGCTGTGCCAGAGTTCACTCTGACTAGGGTAGCAACCAGCAGCAAAGTCCCCAAGATCGCCCTGCTCCGATTAAGCCGAACAGTTCCTGAGGGCCTCAGAATTACATCTACCGCTACTGAAAACAAGGCAAATCACTGTACAAAGCCCTCCCAGCACTCGTGGGCATCCGCCTGGGAATGGCAGCGACACAACCAGAGCTGCAGACCTTTCCTCTGCTTCCAAGCCTCTTCTCCCCAGCCCTTCACTTCACGCAAGAAACAAAGTCGGGGACAGCACCCGCTGCAATGGGAGACTGTTTGGCAAAGTCAGTGTATTACACAGTTACACGGCTAATTCAGGACAGGGATTCCCAAGCTAGTCCGTATGCTTCTGCTCCTCAGTTCTTACATTGCTTCACTCCTCTAGACAGTACCCAGTCTCCCAGCTGAGTCTTGTTGCAGCAGACGCTGGCTGATCCATCATTTTATTAATACTATGATTACAGTATAAATATTTCATTCCGTGGTGCGTGTAGGAGGCTTCATTATGCCTCGGTATCTTTGCAGGCACATCTTTTTTAAATACAGCGCTGTTAAACTTATGGCAAATGTGTCAGTTCAAACTCTTTCAATATTTCCTTTAATGCTCTCGGTATTTTCTCAAATGCTAATAATGTTAAATTCCAGGCCAATTTATTCAGTGAATAAAATCCACATCCAATAATATAATTTCTTTTATAATACAGTCATACAAAAAGATGCAGTGAGAATTTAATGCAAATGGGAATTAAGTCTTCGGTGAAGAGAGTCGTCATTTTCCTACTTTATGTGCTGCATAATGAAAGAGTACAGTAAGTATTGGTTAGGTGTCTGGGGCAGTATTGTCACATTTCAGTGTTTCACAGATAAACTGCTACGCATTTTTTTTAAAGCATCCTAGTAATTTCCTCAATATAGAAAGCATCATATTTTTTTTTTCAGAGTACTAACCATGTTCTTAATATAGATACTATCAACAGCGTTCAGTGATTTAATCCAGAAGAAATCAGCAGCATGAACACCCAATTACACTTTTAATGCAAGCAACTGCTGTACTTTTGTTTGCTGCTCTGTCCTAGAAAAGACAGTGCTAAACACTTGCAAAGTAGGTTTCAGTTTTCCCAGCCCCCAGGGTCTCATAGCAGCTCACGCTGTAATTCCTTATTTTTACAGTTCTGGTTTTGGAAGCAATGTGAGACTTTCTCAGTTTAAATAAATGATAAAATATTAAATTAAGATATCTCAGGTAGAAATTAGTTTTTTCAGGCAAATGCTGAGGATAAATTCCACCTTGAATCACTGAATAAAATGATGTTTTAATTATGGTTCAGTGATACCACTGGTCTCCAAAGCAATTACAAGACACATGTTTACTTCCAAAGTAACCCTTAACATTTGTACTAAACTTCTAGTTACAGCATGGTCCATTTTTTAAAGAGGCTGTTTAAACCTGACTTCAAAACAAAACTCCAGGGTTCTGTATGCACGCTTGCTGGATGCCTGCACACGCAGCAAGAGAGTGCAAAACCAGCACTGGTTTGCTGCTGTGGGAGACACAGCTAAGTAGAAACAGAAGCAACACAACCTACTGCTCGGTAACGCACTTTATGAGCCATTTCCGAGGGTGCGGGTATATCGTGGACCCAGGCTACAGGTGGAAAATGGGATGTACGGTGTGAAGTGACTCGACTAAGGTCACTGAACCTGTCCTGGCAGAGCCAGTGGCCAAACACGAGGCTCCAAATCATTCTTCAGTATCCTCCAACCATACAAAACCATTCTGTCTCATGGATTTAGCAAGGAGGACAGATAACACCAGGCATAGAAAACAGCTGAATCTTTCACATAAAAAAAAAAAGATTCGTGTGTAAAGGTGCCATGAACACCTTGTGCAAAAACCTGTCGTTTTAGATGAAGCATGAAATTGGGGTTAACGCAGACAGCCACCACAGGCTTGCGTGTCTGTCAGAGGTATGTGCTGTTTGCAAAAGCACTGCTTATGGATCCTCATTTCCATCCCGAAGCTTTAGTGGAATTGGATGCGTCACAGCGACAGGGCTTTAGAGAAGCCTCAGCTTCTTCAACTGCACGGCAACGGTGAGTGTTCAGAGACCCAACAAAGCGAATACCGCAACTGCCTTTTCTCTGTTTTCAAAAGGAGACAGAGGGTGCCAACGGTATGAGAAAAATACCTAAATAGTACGTAGCAGAGCAGGGGAAAAATAAAGCAAGTTTTCATAACTCTGGTGATACTTTAGTTTGAATAATTTTCCTTCTAAACAATCATCATAGTAGACAACAAGGCTTATGGCAGGATCTGCCAGCAGGAAAAACCTGGAACATCCAGCATCTGAGCATGCAGTCACCTCTTTGTGCCAAGCACAACCGTGTTGAGTATCCACCTCACAAAACTGTCCCAACCAGAGACAAGGCTCAAAGGTGTTACTGTTGCCGTTACAAAAATGTGTGCAAAAGCCTGCGAGGATTCCCTTCACTGAAAGAACTGGATAAGGAAAAGACGTGACTCCTTTGGTTTTCTCGGATACACCAATTTTTTCTGCTTTTAAAAATTGCTTCAAAGTGGCTATCAGAACTATTTTTAATACACAACAGAAGTTTCCTAGGGAAGAGGGTCAGCAAACCAGGAGTCTGCTCAAATGCGAAGAGGCACCACTGGATTGAACCAACCCTGCCTCCACAAGCAGTGTATGATACCCACAAAAGGAAACTTTTTTCACATTTTAGTCCACGTTTATGATTATCATACAGGAAATTCTTGATGCAACCCCTCCCCCCCCAGCCCATGTTAGCACAATACACAGGCTTGCCAAAAAAAATAATCAAAATCTATTTTAATCTTTAACTTAATTACATGAAGCTCTCACCTTCCTGGTCTTACTTCAGCAAATGAACAGCCCAGCAGTTAAATCCCATCCTTGGCTTGCAGCTGGAATGTGCAGCTGGAATATGGAGCAGGCTTTGCAACCACTGAAGTAGTACTCCCACTGATAGCTGCAGCGACATTGCCACAGTCTCATCCCAAGTAAAACCTATAGCCTGATCTGCAGCTTTTACCATTAATTTTTAAAACTGCATGGCAGCATTAGTAGGCCAGTTGCCTTCGCTTTCTGAATTCCAATTATAACGGGGGAAAAAAAAAGCCTCAAGATAAAGTCAAGTTCAAAAGGAAAAATGAGAAGTCTATTTGAAGACAAAGTATTCTGCAAACTCTCCCATCATATGTATCAATTTCCAGCAACAAGCGTCCTACAGTCTAAAGGAGCTGCTATCTGTTGCCTAAGGACACGAGTTCATTCTGGTCATTGGCCACATCTACCTATTTTTTGCAGCCATGGCTGAAACAGCACAGCGAAGCTGCTCTTCTGCCACTCTGATGTCCGCAGCCACTGGGGAGGTGGCAGCAAAGCGCATCCTGCAGGCTCAGGCAGCAGTAGGACAACTTTTGCTCCCTCCCAGTCCTTAGGCGAGAGGAAAGTACGGGTTAGCAGTGCCTGTGGTGGTAGGGCAGGAAGAAGCAGCTTCCCACCATCACCGTTCCCTGCTGGGCACATCCTGGAGGAACAAGTAGAATGTTCGCTCTGCTCTCCACTTCCATTCAAAGGTCTTCTCCATTCCTGGGAGGGAGATCTACACTGAGTAAAGGTTGGTTTTGAAGCTTACTTCATTCAAAGGGTTGATGAGAATCAAGGTCATGTCTACGATTTCGCCATTAGGAGTGGCAGAAGTAGGGCCTGAAGAAAAGGTTCTGACTTGGGCTAAAAATTAAGTATAAATGCAATGTTGTGGCACCGGAATACTTTCAAAGACACAGATTTCCCAATGCAGTATTACGGTTTTTCATGGAAGTCTCTGCTTCCTTTAGATCCATATCTAATTCTCTTTACATCATTTATAAAGCTTTGGCACTTGAGAAACCCACCGACAAGCTTCCTGCACACTGTACTTCATTGAATCATTTAGTATCTACAGCTGCTATTGTCGAAGGATGGAATCGAGTTACCCACCAACATTACTAATGAGCTGTGAAAGCACTCTGCCATCACCCAGTCAGCTATTTAACCTAATACTTAAAATATATAGTCAAACTATATTTTCAACCCGTGTATAGCTTGAAAACAAATGTAACTTCAGCATTCTTGTTAGAGAAAACACTGCAAGAAACAAGCCCATGAAATAAAGCCTTCCACAACAGTGTATAATGGCTTTGCATTCCCTGTCTAGTGGGTAAAAGTGCACAGGTATATGGGTGGAAATAGTTCTTTCTTCACCCAGGACTGGTAGATATTATTTACATTGTGCAAGTTCACTCTTCAAACATCTAGAGTGAATCTTAATGCAAAAGAAACAACATAGAAGACTCAAAATTGTTTAAATGGAGATCTAAGTTGTTCAAAGCTTATAATTAGTTGTTCAAAGCACTCTGCATTTAATTAAAGTTTGTCCAATTTATGGCAGAAGTCCAAAGACTGTTGGAAACTAGAATTGCTAATCACATGAGGTCCTGCCCTGTCCCAGGGGATCTGGGAAGTACAGTCTGCCCAGTGAGACTGGTGTTCTGGGCATAACACCGAATATCAGCAAAATCTTTGTTCAGCACATCTCACAAAATATATTGCTGTTGGCATAACTTTAAACTGGTATTAAAAATCAGGACTACAACAACACTATGAGAGCCACCACCTTTGTTTGGCTTCCAGATCTATTGCATGTCCCTGGTGATTCAATTTTATCAGAGAATCCAAAATATCACTTCCTTTTTGAAGGAACTAAATCATATACTTAATCACTGCTCTCTAAAATAGCAAGTTTAGCCAAAATCATGTCAGATAACATATAGTACGAGCTTGGGAAAGGTTATCTTTTAATGGAAGAAAACACAGCGTTTATTTTGGAGCAGCGTTCTGAAAGGCGTATCTCAGGTCTGAAGGCAGCCTGCTCTGTTAGCAGATATGTTGCTTTTATTGTAGCCCCAAACAGAACATTTAAGAAACGAAGATGCAACGTGCTGCTTGACAAATACACTGTGCAGAAAGTTACCTAGCTTGTCTTGTGTATGGAAGCACTCATTTCTCTTACAACTTGCTTAGTAAGAAAACCATTTCAAAAATTCCCCACCATTCAGTGGTGAATTTTGACTTTCTCCCTTTGTCTTTTCAGACATTAGAGCTGCGAATGGAGCTATGCAGAAGATATTGAAGTATGCCCTCTGCAGCTTAGCGGGTCACAGACATTCACATCTCAAGCTCACGTGCCACACAGTAATTGCGCCACCGTGGCCCTGGGCAGTTTCCAGCTGCTCAAAGCAAGACTCAAGTTGAGCGGCTGATCCTGTACCTCAGCAGGAATGACAAGGTTACATCCATGAAGCTGCTTGAGATGACTTAGATTACAAAATAAATATTGATTACTTCACTCGGGAAAAGGTGTGAACTGTCCCTTTATATTTAAAGGGCATAAATATCAAGGAGGGGAAGCAATTCTTGCAGAGGCTTACAGAACATCACTGAAAATACTGGGATGAAGCAGTGCCAAAGGGAAGTGCCGGTCTGACCCCGATTTTCACATATAGGCAAGACTCCCACTTCGACCCACAGAATTTCACTGCTAGAGTACTCTGTGTCTGAGTTCATGAAGATTTCCTGAAATATTCACCGAAATCTGCACTCACTGTCAAAGCCCATCAACAATGCGTTCCACTGAGATCGTTTGCTCTCCAAGAGCATTCTCAAAGGGCTGACTCATCCCTTTTTGCCTTGTCCCAGTCTGTGCTGGGCATACTATGAGATGTGGGAGCGTGCAATGGAGACGCTCTCTCCTGCGGATGCCTGGCTAGAATCCCAGGGAAATGAAAGACCTTGTGCCATGCAACACATATCAACACACATCCCTACAGCGCAGGGGAAATCTGCATGTGTTGTTTGATCTTTTTCAGTATAGATTAGTGGATAACCTGGGGGCCCAATAACAGTGACACCTTACGAACACCAAATAAAAAGTGTGCAAACATGGTCAGCAACTATATTTTACACATCCTTTACAGAGGAACCGTAGTTGGGCGGACACCTGCAAGAAGACAGCAGAAAAGCAAAGGGATGTTGAGACCCAGGGCCACTGAGGTACTCAATTCTCAGGCTCAATACATCTCGCAAGGGGGCTAATATGTAATATTATCCATTTCCCTAGAATTTAAAAAAAACCAACAACCACCCCCCCCCAAAAAAAAAAACAACCCACAACACAATCAGAAAGGTCTATAAGGACAAAGGTGTCAAGACTAACTAAATTTAATTTTCTCATCTTCAAACCCAAATTTAACAGGCTTTAGAGATTGGGGAAACTTCCAACAGTTGTATAACCTAACAAGGACCAACTCAACACAGGGGAAGGAACCGCTGGGTTTCCTTAGCTTCGATTTTATGCCAAAAAATTTTTCTTGGCGATACATTTCCCTTAAAACTGCCCTACTCCCTCATGGATTGATTAATTCTTAACTAATTCAAAAGAACATTCCACTTTCTCCTCCCAAAGCATTATTGGCCTCAACTCTTTTGAGGGGCTAATAACTTTCCGTTAGGCCAGGTACCATTCCCTGGTCTTGACTAAATTAAAATGGGCTGTAAACTCAGAGTGAAAATACGCATTTCAACTTGCTGAGGCAAAGTTAAGTACTTCCATACACCGTGCTTATATTTAAGAGACATCTCAACAAATAAACTTTCCTGAAGCATGTCGATAAATGTCATGAGGCTCATTGACTCTTCTCAACTCAGATCAAATACAACAAAAAACAATTGCTTGGGGGAACCGATCCCTGAGAGACCCAGAGACAGCCAGGAGATCGAGAAAAACTACACAGACTAAAGAAAACATGTTTTGTCATGATGTTTCATGGCAATTTATTCACCTGCTAAACTGTTTATGGCTCTAACAAACAGGGAGAGAAGAAATATCACAGGCCTATAAAAACAAAAAATATGAAGATCTGGACACTACAGAGGGAGATGGTTACAGCAAGAAACAAGTTACTGATGAGGCACCTGAACACGCTAGAGACCATACACTCCAGCCATGGAGTGGAACAGATGTACCCTCTCTAAAAAGCCATCTGCTTAAGAAGAGAAAAAATTTAAATGGATTCAATTGTGGGGTCAGCTGGGAACAAGTTGAAAGCAGGAAAAGTAAACGGATATTTTACATGGATGGGTCTATCTGAAATTGAAGAACTTACCGGTCATCTGAGACTTCACAGCCAGGCTGCCTTACAGCAACACTTCCCACCCACAGGACACGACACTTTGCTTGGTGTGGAGTGTTTGTCTTTTCACTGTGAAAAGCTTTCCCAACAGCAAAATATTGCATTTATTGAGAGCAAAGCGTTGGTGATCCAGACACTCCTAGCAGCTTGAGTGGCAGGAGTGAATGTGTAGCTATGCTCAGTGTTTTCCATTTTTACAGGAAATAACATTATGACTGAACAAGAGAGCAGATGGGCAGTAATCTGAGAGTTTTCAAACATCGCAGATACATATCTGCTGGTTGTACGGATGTTGGCTTTGCTTTGGCATACAGGAGACAGCAGCACAGAAAACATGTTCTTACATGGGCTATTTTCTAACTTTTTTAATAGGGAAAACATCAGACAACAGATATGAAGAGATGCAGAAAGAGATCAGCAAAACAGGAACCCATGCAAAGACAAACCTGAGCTAGCAGGATTAGCGAATATAACAAAATCAAAGACTACCTGATTTTGTATTGCTGGGGGGGAATTTACATTCTCCATCATGAAGGAAGGGACTATCACAAGGTGTGCAGCATTCTTATTATGTCTTAACATCATGAGAGAAAGTTGCACCAGGAACACAAGGTGCCAGTTTCATTCTACTCGGAAGATTAGAATTTATGCTGTCAGCTAAATAAAGGTTATCCCAATAAAGGAAAGTCTTTTTGTCCTCAGAAACCTTGGTGTAAGCCTAGTCCCCTTGTGAACAGGACTAAAGGTCTGTAAAGTCTAAACTATATTCGAGAAGGCCACAGCTATTTGCAATTTTACATTGCCAAAAACACCAGAAAAAGCGCTTTAGAACAAACCAGATTTGTCTCCGGGTTTGGCAAGAACTGAACTGTGTATATGTTCATGGTGTGGCACTTAATATATATCTATGCACTAAGATGACATTATTTTAAAAGCTTGTGTACTCCTCAGTATATAAATTACTACCAAGCTTTCAATTTCCACCTCAGGGAAGAAAATGTTTGGACAAGAGATGGTGAAATGGGGTTCCAATATCAAACTTTCACTTCTACATAAATTACATAACAGAAGTCTTAAGACCTGCTCTGTCTTTTAGATGCTTCTTATTTCCAGAACCATATTGCAGGCTTCAAAAATAGGTGGGTTATCCAAACACCCTGCTGACGTACCCCCTTCTATCATCAGTACAAGCATCAGCAATAAAGAGAAACAAGAGTCTCAGGGAGAATTCTTTCATCAGGGTTTTTGTCTGACACAAAGGAGACTTTGCTATGGGAAAAGGAACAACAAGAAATAATGTAAAACAGTGCAAGACACACAAATCTCTTGAAAACAATCAAAAAAAGCTCCATTTTTGTCCTCCACAGTCTGTTTCACAATAAATTCAAGCCAGTTAACTCTAAAGCACTAAGCGTCTCTACTTCAGGTGCTAAGTCATTTAGTTCCCAACAGCAGTTTTGTTTCAGGGGAGATAAGCTGCCTTCTTGGCTACTAAACTGCAGTGGAAAACCAAGAGCAGCCTGAGTTTCCTCCGGGTTTTTAACAAAAGTTGATTACTTTATATTTCAAGTAAAGGTTACAGGCTAAAACATTTCCACTGCTGCATTACTGTTCATGCAGTGCCCATGAGAGTGGTATCAGTAGGATTTTTCACCTAGAAAGGCCTCAGGGAGTTGACTGGCATTTCAAGGACCAGAACGGCTAAGCCTGCTTAGAGAAGATTTAAAGGACTCTGTTGTTCAATATCTTGCATCATAGGGGTGCTTTGAAGACATCGCCTGCCAACTATATAAATCTACCAAAGGAAGTACATGAAATTCTGACTCTACCACTGGAGCTAAGCAAACAATTCTGTCAATTAAACACAGAAGTCCTGTTTCATTTCATTCAAAATCAGAGAAGACACGTATAAACGTGAACACGAGCACAATCAGTTCCCTAGCCCATGGACACTTGGAAAACTACAGCAAAAGTGCAGTAAAGAGAACTACGGTTAAGCTATCATTGCTGCTTTATTAGGGGCTAGTAAGTATCACTTGGGTTCCAGAACTGCAAGGTTTAAAGAAGAGCAAGTACACTTGTAACCTTACAACATTTGTTTTCTTCCCCTCCCAACCATATTAGCAACTGCTTTTGCAAAATTGCCTAGTAAGCTAAATTAATCATTAAAAATACCTTTTAGGTTACATCACACTCACTGAAACCTCTTGCATTGTCTGTGCCTAATTAAGTAGGCAAGGCTGAAACTCAAGGTGCCCCTGCACCCTGCAAGGCTCCTCTACTAATCCCAGGACCCCAAACAAATACATTTAAGAATATGTTTAAAAATGTATTTTTAAATGTGCTAAAGCTCTGCACTCCAGTCCCACAAGAACAGCACAAAGGCCCGAAGGAGTCAGAATTCTCTTTATAAATAAACATAGCCCAGCCTTTACAAATACTGATTCAATATTAAGCATAATAAAAAAAACTTACTCATTTTGTATACTAAAATTGCAACTCAGTCGTAGGAATCCTCTCCACCCCTTCTCTCTACTGAATTTCCTTGGTGCTTTTCCATGGGTGGTATTCCAATAACCTGCCTGATCAACAGTCTAATCACAAGCCTCTCCTTCCTAACATTCAAGCAAGAGCAATAGGTTCTGACTTCTTCCCTTTCTCAACTAAAACAATGACAAGGACGATTTCGACATCAACATAAAGGTATAAATCACAAACTAAAGGCTGTCACAATAAATCTCAGAGTGCAATATCACAATCAATCCTCAGAGCGCAGCCCACCAGGTGAGCTGGAGTAGATGCTTCCCATAATAGCAATTCTCTTTCACATGAAGGACTCCCACATATACATATTTCCCAATGCTCCATGTTTCACAGCCTACCAAGGTCTAAATCCACAGAGCAGCTTCCTATACACACCACACAAACCAGTTATTACTGAAGATAACTGCCAATCCCAGTCTTCTGGGTTTCAGGATTCATTTTGTTTTAAGGTTGAATATTTTTCTTTCTATATTATCATTAGCCTGAGGGCAACAAAGGAATACTACTCGTTATGTAAGGCTTACAGAAGCCTATTTCTGAAAATTCTAAAGCCTGATGAAATCTACCATAGCATCAAGTTCTGAGATACACTGGGGTATAAAAATGTATGGACAGCCTTTTCAAAAGCAGTCGTTTTTAACATTTCTCCTAAACTAATCAGCATTGTTTCTGCAGCCAATGTAAGGACCTGAATATTAATTTTGACTTGAGTGGATTTGCAGAAGGTTATTTTTTGTATATTTCTTTAAATTGGAGCTTCTTTCTAAGTTCAAGTGTTATAAGACTGTATCAGATGTTTATTTTTAAGGGTTTACTTTTGATTTGTCAGTACTCATACTCACATTTAGTAACTTTTTATCTGCTTACATCTAAAAACCCTTGAAAGAGGCATTAATACATTTCAAACAGACATGTTGATATACAGGCCTGCTGTTTATTGCAATAAGACATGATGGATGGTATTTTGACATCACACCCCTGTTCCATTAATAGCTCCCAATTTCCTTTAAATATGAAAAATACTACACAGCCTTGTTGCACTACAGTGTATTTATTCCGTTGATAATGTGCAACATGCCCTGTTCAAAGCGGTGCTTATTGCTCTTGGAGGCAATGAATAAGTTGTTTAAGGAGTGGGGATACTGCTCCTTGTGCAGAACTCCCTAGGCCAGGGTGGATCAGGGCATCTAAGGAATGTGGAGGGGATGTGGGACTGCAGCTGGGTACCCAATGAACTCAGTCCATCGTGTATGAAAAGGCACAGAAGTATCGTGTGTCATGACAGAGTCGATGGGACACACATGCATTAGAGGCTGATCCACTGTTGCAGAGGAAAAGAATCTGCTCACCCGGGTTTTGGAAACAAAACTTATTTCAAAAGAAAAAGAGAGATAATTTGGAATCAAAAGGCTTGGAAAGGGTTAAACTTAAATGTGTAACCCTTCTGTGGTGAATTAATTATTCTATACCAAGCGCAGGATGCAAGCTAATGTATGAAACTGCTAGCCAGGAGGTATTCAAAAGTGGATGCGAATTCATATTGAGGGTCTTATGTCTAGTATGGCCAAAGAGAAAGGTGAGCATGACCAAACCCACTGTAATCTTCCTGAAGAAAAACATACAGCAGCTACTACAAAACCATAGGTCATTCAGAGACAGAAACACAGCTTCTGTGAACCCAGTGCTGCATTTCACTACCACCTCAAATCTCAGCGTCACACCAGAAGCGAGGCACTCGCCAGCATGCGAAAATATTCCTTTGTTATTCATCCTCAAAATGGTAGTGATGATATTGCTGTGAAGAATATATGGCCCCTTTTCTTGTTGATAAACATCCTAACGGCAGTCAACAGAAGTTGAAAGGCCAACTGTAAGAAGAACTGCATTCATATAATATTTTGCTGGCTGATCTGAATGGTAATTGAAATGAGATAACCAAATGTGTAAAGTCTAGAGCGGGGCAGAACTAACCAATGATTTCTACGACAGTGAGTAGCTTCTACAATGTCCAGCTGAAATAGGAAAAAAGTCTGTATTTGGAAATGGAACAATTTTACGCTTCACAAATAACTGCAAGAGAGAATGTGCCTCGTGTTCAATTTTCTGTATATCGACCATTGATGTCTGTCCTGAAGTTAGCATTAAAATAGCAGTGATCTGAACAGATACAACAATATGGGCGTACAGAAACATGGCAAAAAGATTTTTGTTACTGGTACATGAATAGGAATTAGCGGTTAGGACAACAAAATCCCTCATAGTAAGGACTGCTAAAGCAGCAACACTTTGATTTACACAGACATTACTTCAAAAGACAGCCAACACCAGAATATGACGAAGGGTGAATTTCATTGTTCCTGGAGATAATGGGAGAAGAAAAAAGAGGAAGAAAAATTCAAATAAATAGGTTTCAGCTCTGACACCAGAAACATGACACCAT
The DNA here is from genome assembly GCA_013398295.1 of Chionis minor. Classification (NCBI taxonomy): domain Eukaryota; kingdom Metazoa; phylum Chordata; class Aves; order Charadriiformes; family Chionidae; genus Chionis; species Chionis minor. The sequence continues at coordinate 735,317 of VZSF01008493.1, read as the reverse complement.
CTCAGTGGAGTCTGCTCATTCCGATGCAAGGAAGCTTGCAGGGTAAAGAGGTTTCGTACTGCTAGCGGGAGTTGTCACAGAGCAAGGGTTAGGTAGGAAGCAAAGCATGCCAGTCCAATAGCACTATCTTACTGACTTATAGCAAGATCTTATTGTCAGGTGATTAAAGATAATTGGTTCTTAATGATCCCCAAAGTAAGCTTTTCAGCATGTGACCTGTTAACTTGGCTCTACTCAAGAGGCAGCACTGGAATTTTTATACCTGTGAATCTATAATAACTGAAGAACCTATTTAAATTATCAAGGAAAAAATACTATAGAAAGCTGTATTACCCTTTAGAACAGAGGTAACATGAATATTTCATATTATCTCCATCCAATCTTGGTTTAAGGATGAACCAGAGAAACAGTAGCCTGCATAATAATTCTCAATAACACATATTTGTTCTGCGGCATTCACATCCAACATAAGCAGTAAGGTCACATTGTGTCTGCATAGCCATATGGATTTGCAGTTATGTTATCCATTCAATTTTCATTTTAATTTGAAGTACTAGAACTGAAAAATAAAGACAACACTCTGACCTTGTTAACAGGCTGGGACAGCTTGAAGAAAGCTTACTTTGTTCGCTTACATTCCCAAACTGCACAGTTCAAACAGACCAATCCAGACTTACCTGAAAGAAAAGAAAATACAAGTTTTGGGTAACAGCTTCAAACTTAAAAATCTGTCACTGAAAAGTGAAAATAATTAATGGATCCTTAAAAAATTTCACAGTACTTAGAGTTAAAATAACTTTTTGCAGTATAATGAATTATTTATTTGGTACTACTTTTTTCCTAGCCCTTAAATAATTAAGATGGCCTTTTTCGACCTGGTAATTTAATTACAAAAGGTTGCATCACCAAAGGGCAAAACATAGTATCTGTTGACTTTCTTATTACAAAGCAGCGTTTTTTCTGTTCATGTAGTATTGCCCCCAACCCCCAGCTTTCTCCCCCTGCTGCTTCACAACGCAATGGAGTATTTCAGCATTGCTTAAAACAACATGACCGAGTGCCAGGATGAGCAGATTAGGAAAGACGATTTTTGGACACTTCTAATTGAGCTTTTAAACAGCAGAAAGACAATGAGCAACCAGCCACATGGGGAACTTCTGTTTCTACAATGGAAGCAAGGGTTTGGACCCTAAACTATCGAGGGAAGTCATCTGAGCTTTTATAGCAATGTCCTCACATCAGCATCCCAGCAGTTTTCTTCACTGAATGAGACTTGGGTAAAAAGCATTTGAGAGAAACATTTTTTTTCATTTGCCAAAGCACAGTAAATTCATTAACAGTGATTTAATAAGCATCATGAGAAAGGATTCTCCCACAATGGGTGGCAGGCTGCCATTTCCAACTCAAAGTGCTCCAAGTTGTATATCCCATCCCGGGTTTCATAGATTTCTAATGCCACTGGCTGCCCCATGCATCAGCACAACCCAGATGCCAAACCACAGTATGCTCCTTTTTAACCCCGGAAGTTGGTAACACCACAAGCAGCTATCACATGCACGAGGTCCCCACGCCTTGGCACGCTGCAGCCCCAGGTGCTGCCACACACATCGCACTGTGCAGCTCCCACCCAGCAGCACAGTCCCAGTGGGGGCAGTGGGATCCGTCAGGAGCCACCACCCAGGGGACAGCAATCCCATCACTGCAATGAGAAGGTACAGGTAGTCCAAGAAATGCTTCTCAGCTGAAAACTCAACATAGACACAAAAAGATCCTGAACCAATATCACTTCCAGGCTCAGCACGCTGCCCCTGAGCTGATATTACAGCCCCATACACCTGTACTTAGGTCAGAAATGAGCAGCAACATGGCTTGCCAGGTACGTGCTGCATGGTGTGCTCCAAGGACGCTTTCACTCCTTGTTCCTGACCCATAAGGTCTCAGTCAGCTCCTCATCCATCCCCAGGTGGAGCTCCATGTGCTCCAGCTGGTCAGTGACATACAACACAGTGCTACCTGCTCCTCATCTCCCCTGCCTGTCCTTCCCTAAGGAGCCTTTATCCTTCCGTTCCAATGCTCCACCACGTCTCCACGATGCCAATAGGATCGTAGCCCTGAGGTGTGCACACATCTCTAACTCCTCCTGTCGATTGCCCATGCTACATGTGTTTGCACAGAGGCATTTAAGTTGTGCCCCGATGAAGCTGAGTTGCCACCCCCTCAGTGCTCCATCCACAATGAAGACAGCACTGCCCTGTCCCGGGAAGTATCCTCAGGCAGTCAGCTCAGTGATGAAGGAAAGGTAAATGCAAAGAAATTAATCTTATTCTTTTGCCCTCTCCAAGCAGCAGTCAAGTTAAATTTCTGTATTTTCAAATTTTACCACTACGCTGCTGATTCAGGTACTGCCATCAAGAGGCTGCTGGAAAAGGTCCATTTTAGCAGCAGGGTCCGACATGGTCTCTCCAACAGGTTACAGCTGGCAGAGCTGTGCTGAGACACGGACAGGACCACTGAACATACCAACCCACCCGGACTGGCTTTAAACACTGCTGAAGGACGCGGCTCGAATAAGTAGCTGGGAAGGAAAATCCAATATAAATCTAAAGAGGAGCGTATCCCCACCTGGTGGCATTGATATAATTGTCAAGAAACAAAAGCAAAGAGCCAGAAGTCAGCCTTAGCTTGAATGGCGTTGTCTCCAAATCGCATTTCAATCCTACTATGATGGAAATACACTATTCACTATTTGTCAAACGCTGACAGTTGATGGCGGACACAGTTAAAACTTCCTCAGACTCCCAGCATCCAAACTTAATCAAGGACTTATCAATCTTTTATAGGGAAAGGCACCATTGCAGCTTTCGCTGTTTAACCTGCGCCTTTCCCAGACTGCTGAAGTTTACAGCCGCTTCCCGTGTACCTGGTGGGCTTGATTTAATGCCGGGCGACGGTAGGCTACTGCTGCCCTCTGCTGTCACCGTTTCAGACAGACAGAAATCCTGCGCTCCGTACCCAGGAATAGAAGTAGTGAGTGTTGCAGGAGGAAACAGAAAAATGGTGACAACATACAAGTTTAGGTTTACATCTACAAGGAATTTTACTGCTTTCCTAGTGAATAAGTAACTCCAATTTTTGCTTTACTGACTCTGCACATTAACACTCAAAATCTAACAGGGACTATTTGGGAAATCCTACAATATCCTCATGTCACTGTACAAATAAACTTTGATATTTGTCTGTACAATCCTTGAAAAATCTTGTCTTCCTTCCTACAGACATTTCCATTTGTAGCCCAATCCTCAATACACATTTCCACTTACAATTTCTTTGCATTTCCCACCAAAATTTGTTATTCTATGACCATTTCCTTTAACTCTTGAACCTCCTAAAGATATAAAAGTGTTACTGTAGCTATCGATACACACGGTAATGAGATATTTTTGTACTTGGTATGTGTATATGCAAACCGTGCTCGGTCTGTGTCATCAGGGTTTGAGGCCTTGTGCCAACAGCTCCAGCGGATCCTAGATAGAGAGTCCAGCTCAGGGAGCCTCGTGCCACCCTAGAGACACAAGGACCTACAGTCAATCTCTCACAGGTCCTACACAAAGCTATCTTTGATGTGTTACTGCACAAGGAAGTTAATGAACTGGAGTCCCCAGACCTGCCCATCCAGTGCAAGCTCAGAGTAAGGCAGCAAGGATCACCCCAGCAAATCCCAGCTTGTACGCAAGTACAGCAAAGCAGCTTCTGCCTTGCCCAGCTCCTTTGGATTTAACTAGTCATGACTCACAGCAAATGCAGGGAACGTTGTCATTCCCGTCTCACCTCTAATGCAGCCAGTGAACTGAACAGCTGTAGCTTTGGGGCAACTCTGCAGAGCGGGAAGGGAGAAAAAACATCCTGGAGTCCAGGAACCACTTGGTCTAAAGGGCATAGACAGCGTGACGAACACACAGTTCATCTTAGCATTACTGATGGCCCACTGCACCTACGACAAGTTGTCACCGTGCAAACACTACAGGAAGGGTTATATTCCACATGGTTAACCCCATTTAGAAAAGCATTCCGTCACATGGGTATTCCCATCTCTATTCAGAGCGCTCAGGGATATACTTAGCTTTCTAGCTGATGAGATCTAAGCACATACTTAATTACCAATTTTAAAAAAAAAGTCTGGAGATGCTGCAGTGATGGATAACACAGAAAACCCTAAGTGAAAGCAAGATCTTCTGAAAAGTGAGCAGCTAAATTGAATGAGCTACACCCCATGTAAATGCTAGGTCAGAACATTTTGCAGACTGCTCATCCATAAATTAACACATTTCCAGCAAAGCCATCCAGCTCCTAGCTTTACGGCCTTCAAGGCTGTCCTTAATATTGCTTTTATTCAACTAACTCAACACACAAACCAAGTCTTTTCATTATCAGCCAATAATTTACAATCAGCAGAGACCTAAATGACCGGGGACTGCAGGCCCTGGAAACGTTTTCTTTTGACCCTTTCCTTACTCCGGGGAAACTCCTCCTGCGTGGAGGGGATTGGAGTGAAGGAGGGAAAGGAAATTCCCTGCAAGCCCAGTGAAGTCCATATAACCAAACTGTGCCTGCAGTTCCAACATCAAGCATTACAGCCTGAAACACTTCATAAAAGTGTGAAGATGCATCTGAGGAGCTCTGGAGATGGAGTCTCTCAGGTCTTCGGCTGTATCAAAGACTAGACGGTGCGAGGCCAAAGCTATAACACTAGCTTTTTGTTTACTCTAGTCATTCTCCCACTATATATATGGCAGCGATCGCTTTTCCAGAAGACCTAAACAATGTGACTTTGTCATAGATGTGAGAAAAATAGTTAAAGTTACATTTTGTCTAATCATTTTCAGACATTATTTCTACAACCAAGGAGACTCCAGTCACGGAGACAAGAAATAATAACTAGTTACCTGATGATTATAGTGTAGTTAGTTTTGCTAAAGAACATTTAAAAAAAATCCCAAACAAAGTAAAACCCCAGAACTTTTTCCTTTACTCAGACACCAAGTGCAGTCCTATCTACAGCGATGTTTGTGCTTCTGAGAGACTGGGAAATCCTCCTTTGAGTACATTGCTCCCTCGGTTTTGTATGACAGTTAAAAAAAGCTTAATAAGCAGCCTCAGACTTCTTACTACCATTTTTCCATTTCCTGTGTTATCGCAGGCAGTTGGCACAGCAGCTGATAATCTTAGCAGACTGAGAAAAACATTTCTATCAAGAGAATTACAGGAATTAACCCATCTCCAGTGAATTCATTTCAACCTTGAGTTTTCTACAATCTCCCAGGCCATCATCATTTCACAGTCTTGGACGGCTCAGATGATGTAAGGTGTTCTGGCATAATAGCAAAGTCAGAAAAACATTAATCTCTTCTTGGGTACATAGATGGATAAAGTCCAGGAGTTTTCAATAAATTTAAGTTTTTGGGGTTTTAATTTCCTTTTTTTAAAGTTTTTTCCTTTTCTTTTTTTTTAAGCCACTGTACAGTGGCTAAATCATATTCCTATTTTAAGTGGTTTGTGCAGTCTCATGTCAGTAAGACTACTTCACAACATGCCATGGAAACAATTCAAGGGACCAAAGACAGAGGCCATCCCAGTGTTCCTCACTCGCAAGCAATGTCAGGCAGCCGGTGTCCCTTTTGCCTGCAAATCCTGCAGCATCCTCACCCACGCTGCCATGCCGCCAACAGGGACACTGCCCAGCAAAATCCCTGTTCTGACTCCACACAGTGCAGTATAAAGGTGGAAACCTAGCACAGCATGCTCAGCTGTGGTCCTGTGGATGGCTAGATGCAATTAGTAAAACCAACTGGATGTGAAGAAATGTGGAAAACAACTTTCTGCTTCCCAAAATGGATTAATAGCTCTCAAGGACTAACCCTAGCACGATTGCTGCAGGAAGGAAATGAGACAAAAGCTAGTGGCAGGCAGCTACAGGCAGCAGAGGCAGCTGGCTAACTGAATTAGCAAGACAGCTGCTCCTCAGCACTTTCATTTAAACTGCTGTGGACAAATTAGAAGCCAAAAGATTCTCTTCCTCTCTGCTGTATTGGGAAATACAGCTCACAAAAATAAAGCATGGTTTTCAAACTGACAAAGCACACAGTGAAAGGGGAGTAATTTGGATATCCTACCAGCATTTTGCAGCAGTCCACCCACAGAGATGACTCTGGAGTGAAAGGACTCGCTACTCCAATTAGACTGAAAACATGAAATTTGAACTTGTTCTCTGCCCTGCAGGGATGGGGGGGCAGCATTCTTTTAAGTTTTCAACATGCCCTTAAAATTACACAAAGGGGGGGAAGACAAATAAAAATACATCGATGTTTACTGGGTTGAGGTCAATTTGATCTGTCTCTGACTGGTGACAAATTCAATAGCTAAGTCTACCTTAAAAACAAATATAAAATGTTTCAGTGTTCTAGCTTCCATTTTAAAATGATGTTTCTGGAAAAATTTGGCTGTATTTAACTTTTTATTTTAACTCCCCCCCCCCCCCCCCCAAAAAAAGGACGCCCCCCCCCCA
>VZSF01008493.1:660583-728750 GCA_013398295.1 Chionis minor | reverse complement strand
TTATACTTTTTTTTTACCCCCCCCCCCCCCCCGCAAAAGTAGGGACTCCCCTACCCTAGCCCTTCAGAGAAATTTAGGTCAAACCAAAATCTCATTTATTGATGGCTTGCTTTCACTAGTAGAATTTGAATCTATCATTAGATATCGCCTGTAATAATAACAGCACCACAAAGCTAGTAAGTTAATCAATGCTTGTTAATAGTTTTTTTAATTGTTAGTAGATAGGCCACTAGCAGTATTTTGTGTCTTGCTGTATTTCAGGGAAAAGCCACCCATCCAGTGTTTCGGAGAACAAGCTCAAATCTTACATCCTACAAACCTGATTCTTCTGGTATCTGCACTCTATAATAGAGTGAGTTCACTCTTCATAAGGCAGCTATTACACCTATTGCTGCTGCTTTTGGGATGTTTTTTTGATCCTCAGTACAGCTCACTGAATACACAGGTCACAAATTACTCTCTCCTCATGAAAGCCTGCTGATTCCACACGAAATTGAAAATCATCCACCAAGGCAGAGGATGGATGCTTTCCATGATGAAACAAAATCCCAATGCAGTGAAATGAGACCCCTTTCACTACCATCATACCTTCTAGTCTAATTCATGTGAACCAGAACCCACAGTAACCACCTTTTTCTCTTGAGATCCCCTTGGGAACAGTCTAGCATCTAGAGGAATTAGATGCCCACCTGCTGCATGACCAAAGAGGGCTGTCCACCTACACAGCCCAGTAGCCCTCTCCTCCTCTCCTTGTCCATCACAAAGATCCTCAATAAAGAGGAAAAATTGGACAAACCTACCACTAGAATAGGTCGTATGACTCCTAACAGAGTTGATGGGACAGTCCTGCTCTAGTTCTTCAGGTCAGCATCAAAGTGTTTTAAACTCCAACAAAGCTGTACCTGCAAAGTAGGACAACAGTTCTGTCTTATTCCAGGTGGTGAGAAGAGCAGAGACCTGCTTCCCTCCTGCTCCAGGGCTAGTGTGACAGCTGGTAGCAGATACCCTGATTCTCTTGTTCCTTGTCCCACAGCAAGTCCAGCCATGTCACAAGTCCTTCTTAGAGAAAGGCTTATCCTCTGAGCTGTTTTTTGGGTGCTGATTTACATAGACTATAGCAATAAAGTACCTAAGGCTCTCCTTGGATTTTATCTCCAGACATACCTATTTTTCTCTTAAGTGAATAAGGCTATTACAGTGATTAGAAGCTTTCACACAAAAGCCTTGCCTTTTGCAGGGGCCTCTGCAGGTTCCTTCTTGACAATGTTGGGAAGTATCCCAAAGACTCCCTGCTTTCCAGCAATGTTAGAAGTGGTTCTACTCTACCAGAGAAAGAAACCAGCCCATGCTGAAAGATTGCTGCATAAGATTAAGAAGAATGAATGAGCACTCTTCAGCTAAACTGAGGTCTCTGTGGCTTGTGTAGGAGCAAGAAGTAAAGCTGTCTTAGCTGAGCTACCTTTACCCAAGGACTGGCTGGGCTATAAACAGACACCAGCATTTTCAGCTCTGCAGAGCTGTTTCCTTTGGAGCAGGAGCACCCTGCGCAGATAATTCCTTTCCTTTAAGGGAAAAGAGTTAAGTAGTCGACTAAAAGCATATTTTTCTTTATGTATAGGATGCATTATACTCTACTGAACTGAATCATAGCTGCTAAGTGCTCCATATCCATGGGTATAGCTCCATGACTAAATTACAGTGTTTTGTACTGGCAAAGATGGGCAGAGGGAACTGGAATGGGGGCATTAGTCACAGTGGAAAAATAACACTGTGAGACGTGATCATCTCTCATACATTTTGAGTAACATGCATTGAACTACTGGTCGCTATCTTTCAGTGGGAGGTATTTCTACTTTTCAGCCTCCAAAGGAAGCTGTCTTATGCTATGCAGAGCCTTTCAAAAAAGTCCAACCCAGTTTTAAATGCAAATACCTGAAAAAGGGTTTATATAAAATAGAAGCATATACATTTGCAAGTCGAATGCCTCTGAAACAAAAAGCTAAATATAGAGATCTGGCTACGGCATTTAAACTTAAAATCCTACTTCAGGTGCTAAGCATAGAATCACATCCCTCTGTAGGGGTAAGACAGTCTATGCAAAACTGTTGAGTTCTCATTAAGAAGAACTGTCACTTCATATTAATGATGAGGTAGTCAAAACAACTGTTAGTTTAGGTGAAGTCCTTCTAAATTATTCTGCAAGGTCTGTGGGAGTAGAGCTTGCCCTATGCTGATTCCAGATCAATATTTGCATGGCAAGAAAAAAAACCTGTGAGAACAGAGGAAAAAAAACAAGCTGACTCATTTTTTTGGGGTTAGAGATAATGCTTCACTAAAGCATGTTAAGGAGAATCATTCCCAGTCTCCAACTGCAGAAGTGTCCCTGACTTCCCAAAGGCCAGGGAGCATCCCTACCCCAGCACCAGACATATCTCTTCCTCTCAGACTCTCACGCTATGAGCTCCTGAAGCAGAAGTAGTGGTCAAGGGGGCACCTTCTGGGGGGCTGCATTCTGGGTATTTGAAAGCAATGTGCCACTGTCCCAGACTCTGCATGAGCAGTCAAATTGCTGGTTAAGAGCATCACCACAGCCATTGCAACAGAGCTCTCCTGCTACATCCAAATAACCCTTCAGTCAAGCCAGTTATTTTAAAAATATAAAATAGGTATTTAGACCACACACAATAGGCACAATTTAAAAAGAAAGCCACAAAGACACAGGTGCTAAAAAATAAAGAAAAATAACCTTTGAGCAATTTCACACAGCTTCATACTCAGAAACTTGCACATTTCTTTCTCATTCTTCAGCCCCAGAACCATAGGCACTTACCTCACCCCTGGGATCTGGGCTTCTCCTGGCCAGCAGCCTGCAGCCCTTCCCCAGCAGGCTAGTTCCCATACCCTGTCCCTTGTCAGCATTTGCCTGAGTTGTAACCCCAAAGTCCCAAGGATTTCTGAGCCTTCACTACACTAGGAAGCGATCCAAAGACTCCTCCTTCCACAAGGACCATCCTCCCTTCAGAAATAAGCATACCCCTTTGGCAGAGAGTCACCAAGTAAAGGGATCCCCACCTGCTAGTACATCAAGGGAAAGAAGTTCTTTCTCATTCTGGGGGGTTAGGCTCTGCAGAAAACCTCCTCATACACTGAATTTATACTTTGCATCAACATGTAAATTGAAACCATACTTGGCATTTAATAGATGCAGCTCATTGCTAGATCTTGATTGAGATCAGGCAATGGCAATCAACAGCTCTGGGAGGGAACGCATTGAAGATGACCCCCCATCAGGTCCTTCACTACCATTTACATGTGAATGCAAAATACAGCCTAATCAGCAAACATTTTCCCAGCTAATGCTCTTCTGATCGTCTGTTTCAGGAGATGTTCTCTGACCTGCTTTAATCAGGCAAAGGTGATGCTCATTTGCCACTATATTTCACGCAGACATGGATCTGCTGGGATGGATAAAACCCCCCTGTTACAGTTGATGCAGAAGGGAAACACTTATCCAGCCGCATGGGATGAATTCTACATGGTATTTTCCAAAGCATTCTGTGTAGTTATGCCTGAGTCTGATCCCCCTTTGTGAGTCACCTTGTGGAGTGCCAGGCTCAAATGGGAACTGTTGCCAAATTAATTCTGTAATACTGGGGACGGTACTACGAGCTACACACATTACTGAGCGAAATTAATTTCTGCTGTACCTGACCTGCAGCTGAGGAATGTTGCTTACTGGGCTGGGAATAGCTTGTTTGTTGGATCTATAAAATATTGTTACTTAAACAGTCCAGAGAGCTCCTCTGACACAAGTTCTCTTTCCCCCAAAGGGTTGTCTTTCTAACTGGAGTTATTGATCCCTTTGGCTTTAGACAGGAAATAATCACTGCATTAGCAACCACCAAAATGGTCTTCAGTCCCAAGCGTCTGTTCCCTGACATGTCGTTCATTTGAAATTTTTGAGCTAAGCATGTTGTTAAACTCATTTCTGATAAAAAGCGCAGTAATGCGCAATGCATTTTACATTTGAGTTTTGATCTAAAGTTTAAAGTGTGTGTGTGTGTTACTTTTCAAGCATGTCTCAAACAATTGTTGCTAAATTCTGCTACTTCATTTAATATGGATGAAAACTCAGTCAGTGCAAAATAGACATGTCCAGCTCCGGCATGCTGGGTTCACTTTCTTAAATCTGCAAAAAAAGAAGATCATAGCAGTTCATGGGCTGATGTTAGATTCCCATTAGCATCTGCTCCTTTACATTATCTTCAATATGGTGCCAGAGCAAAAAGAAATACGGTTCTGTTTGGTAAATGTATCTATAACTCACATTTACCAAATACTGCAATGCCTTACTCATATAAAGGGTGGGAGCTGTTGAGGTCAGCACAGCGTGGCGGTGTCCAAGCGTGGCTCAGGATGTCTCAGTGTGCCGCCGGGTCGTGGGACGCAGCGGGGTGTGCTGGGGATGCAGTGCCCACGTTACCCGTTTAGGGAATCCACCCTGCTTGGATTTGCTTCTGATGCTGTATGCAAAACCAGCACAGGAAAAGAGAGCTGCGCCAATCTGCCTGTAGCATTAAACCAGCTCTTCAGGGTTCTCTGATGAGCATCTCAAATCTAAACCAAGATGATGTTCAGTGTTTTGATCTCTCTATAGGAAATAACATTTAAATATTTTCCAACATCCCTTTGCAAAACGGTGATGTTATCCGTTCAAAGTGAATGTAACAGGCAGCTAAGGCATAAGGGAGAACCAAATTGTCTTTATTACCAGCAATCAAAGCTATGTAGAGAACAGATTCCCAGACAGCAAATTGGGTAAAAGCAAGGCTTCTCATTTGAGAGAGATTCCCAGGATAGTACTGGGGTGCAGAACGTGGCCGTATTCTCAGCTAGGATGGGGTGAATCTCACGGGTGTCCTCTATAGCTCTGAAAATGGAATCTGCTGGTGCTCGTGGCACAAGTTCACTATGGGAGCTACCTGCTGGGTTTCAGGTAGTGCCTAGGAGCCTGAACGTTTACCAGTATGCTGGTATTGAAAGAACAAAAGAAGGAAAAACTTCTCACATGTGGAAAGCTGAGAGCTTTCCAGCAGTCCCCTGCCTGTTTTTAAGATTGCGTATGTTTTCACCAATGTTACTGAAAGGTTTTGCTCTAACTTAGGAGTATGCAACTCTCTGAATAAATGACATTTGCATTGAAAACATCCCACTTGAAAAATGTGTGATTTGGGTGCTAATGAAGTGCTCTCTTGAGCTGCAACCTCATTTATGGAGAACACTAATCCATTAGAAATGGCTTAGCTTTCACAAGAACCTGCATGACCTCCATAGTAATTTCAAATTTATAGGGCAATTCAAGAAAATGTTATTTGCAGGACATGACTGCCTCGGCAGGACACAGCAGCATCAAAGTAAACTACAGCAAGGACTCAGAAGGTTCGTGATCAACCCAGGATCGGCGTACCTGGCTAAAGCGCTCTCTTCTGGTATTGATAACCAGTGTTGTCTGAGTCAGTGTAGTTCAAAGACAGCAATAACTACAATTTTTAAAGCTCTGTCCTAGCAAGATTATTTACCAATTCACTGATGTTCTCAGAATCAGCACACTGACCGCAGTTTTCCAACCTCCATATTGTATGTAGGAAGTAACGTGAACTATTTGAGTATGGACTGGTCAAACTAAATTCCTGGCGATAGAGTACTGAGCTGGTTAAAGTACAAGCCTCCACATCTTCAAATGTTGATATTTGAATATTCTTCATGATTTATTTTAAAACAGAAGCTTTTCCTACGCGTGGTGTAATGAAACAACTTGAATGTCTGCAGCAGGTGCCCTGTATTCAAAATACCATTGTGACGCTTCCACTGTGATGCCGCACAGGTGTCTTGAAGTGACATAAAACCAAAAAGGAAATAGCCATAAAAGTGATTTCATGTTCTTTTACAAAAAGAAAGAATTTTTATAGGACATTTTTTAGACAACAATAATTTCATGAAAAGAAAAAATTTGGTTTAATCTAAATTTCACAAGACCTGTTTCCACTAGCCAGCACTTTGACCAAATCTGCTATAGTGAGATCATTTTAGCATCTCAGTAAACAAATGTAAATTCAAGCCAGCAATTTAAAAAAAGAAGTGCTTTCATAATATGCCAACTTCATTAATAGGCAGCAAAGTGCTATTAAAATCCAGGCTAAACTTTAGCTTTCATCCAAGATCAAAATATGCGCAGTGTGGATTCAGATATGCATAACACCAGACAGAACTTTTAATACCCATCTTTTTTCTGTGCACACCTTATTTTAAATTTACTTGTTAGTAAACAGTTCATCTCCATAAGCGCTTAATTTATAACTCTCACCAGCAGGCTTAACAAGCCAAAGTCAAAACCCCATTAAACCCCCAATTTCATGTTCCTCAGGTTTACACAGTAAAACCTCAGCAGCCACAATTTGTTTTCATTTCCTAATAAGTTTAAAAACTGAGGAGTAATTTCTATTTGTACTGCACTACTGAGTTGTAAATGTTTATGAAGACATTAAGAACTGCTCAACAAGAACATCAACATGCAGATTTTTCCCTCTTCCACCCTTTCCCTACTGTTGAGGCATCTCCGACACTTCCCTGGCAGAGCACGGGCAGGAGGAGCAGAGGTGGTGAATGGTTTGTTCGAAGGAAGAAGAAAAACAAGTTCAAAACCAAAACACGTTTTTGCTAAAGTAGAAAATTTGCTTTCTTTCACTGAAAATGGCATGAGGCTGCTGGGGAGGGAGGGAGGGAGGGAGGAATGGGCTTGTCCTGTCTGAAGCAGCCCCTTCCCAGCTGGTGCCTCCTGCTGCAGACAGGGATGGCGGGAAGGAGGGATGGTGACCGTCGTGTCCCAGGGCTGCCCCACTGCTCCTGTGGCACTGTGGGGCCCCCGCGCTCCTGTGGTCCCGGTCAGCCCACATTCCCCAGCCGTGTGACCAGGTGGGCTGCAGCTCGGGCAAGAAGCCATTTTGGAGGGAAATGCTCTGCAGTGGCCACACACGGTGGCACAGGAGAGCAGCAAGGACCTGCGTTAATCCATCCCCCTGCCCAAGCACTGTACCCAGCCCCCACACCAGTCCCAGGGGAGGCAAATATCCTCTAAATCCACAAATCTCACTTACTGCATCTGAAGGGTAAATGCTGTGCCGTAGGGGTGCCACGCTGCACAGTGTTAGTAGGGAGGGACATGGGGGCGAACCCCCCGAGGTGGCCACCTCCCACCCCCAGGGCCGCTGGTACCCCCAAGCTCCTGGCCACGCACGGGCAAAGCAGCCCAGGCTGTGGGAGCCTGGGAGGACCCCACGTCACACTGAAGTTGAAAGAACAACGTTAAAAGTTTACCAAGAAGTTTTGGTTGGGCCGTGGTTGAGACATCACAGGAGGTACCTAACCTTGAATAGGATGTGAAACAAAACGGTGTGTCTTATATATTCTTCAGAAACTGCTGACTTAGACGTAAGATAGCAAACAATATAACTCCTGGACCAAAGCTGAGCCAAGAACATACCCCAAACTGACCTTGGGTAATTACAATGCTAAAGTACATACCCCTTTGTGAATAATGAGCATGCTAAAAAGGTAACCTCCCTACATGTCTTAAAAGTGAGCTTAGATGCATATGTATAGTTAGGAGTGGTGAAGGAATCAATCAGGTCTATTTTATCATTAAAAATATTGGGCAGTTGTGAAAATGTGGTGTGCTGGCTGTTGTTAAATGCCCGGCACCAAATTCTGCAGAACTGAAATAAAAACAAATATCTTGACTCAGTGTGTTGACTGGCTCTCACACACCAGATGAAGAACCCTCACTTAGGACCACCACCACCACTACCAGCTTCAGCAAGAGGCCTAACAACTACGTCACTACGTCACATGGGGGTGATGGCACAGACGCTCAAGCCTACAAACACCAAGCCTCCATGGCCAACTCTGCTGCAGCCATTTTGGGCCTAGGCAACAAAAGGAGGATTTGCCTGTCCATCATCTATGGTATCATTTGCTACAGCTCGCCACAAACATCTTGTTTTTCTCTGGTTTTCTGCTAACAGCAGAGGAGAGCAGCTCACAGAAGGGTTTCAGTTCTGAAGACTTTTTAAGCTCTTTGTCTGAATCCAGTGAGAAAGAAGGAAGGATATCTTCCTTCAGGTCTTTTTTTTTCTGCCCAACTCAAAGTGATCAAAGATGACAATCTCTGCATCTAATGAAGGAGGAACCGGGAAATTAAGCCAGCTGTCCTATATTAGTGTGTTGGCCTCAGGTTTCTTGGATAAGTCACCTCTTTAAAAAATAAAATAATGTTGGGTCCCTCAGAAACATTCCAAAGATTCCCTTTTACCTTCATATAGGGTGCAAAGCACTGCAGCTTTGACAATCACTGTGTAGGAGAGTTGGGTTTTGTCTTCAGCTAGCTTAACCCTCTCTTATTCTAATCCCGTATTAGACATAATATAACATATAAAAAGGACATTTAAAGCTTAGGGACACTCGTCAAAATTCCTTCACCAGTTTAACTTCTGGAAAGTATACGCAATACTTAGCAGGCACTGGGAGCTGGAAGGTATCTGTTGACCCCAATGGGTAAAAGGCACCCAGAAGCATTACAGTTTAAAACTTGTTTTTAAACAATTTTGGTTTGCCTTTGTGGAGATTTAGAAGGATAAAAACGTTTATTCCAAGCAAAGAGGAATGGTCACTATGAGAAATACTGCCTTAAAGTGCAATTAAATGATCTTTCTGCTTTTGCGTTTCCTGAAAAATTGCATAGATACCACAAAGATGACTCAACGTTTTTTAATATACATATAACATTTATAAGAACATTCTCAACATTATTTAAATGTCTAAATGAATCTGAGCTGAGCATTCTTAACGTTACCCTCAGCCAAGTGGTTCTTTTACACAGTAGTTTGATGAGGGGATCATACAGCTAGAAAGCAACCCCATAAGCCAACAGATGTGTTCTCAGACTGGGGTTTTAAACATTAAAGAACCTGACAGTAAGTTGCTTCCTCTCTGCAGGCTCTTTAGACCTTCCTATGCAATCAAACACATAGTTCTACCCTGCTACAATAAATACAGATTAGGAAAAAAAATCCCATTTAAAGGCCACAGCCCCTTGTTAAACTCTCCAGGGTTTTTAAAGGTTAAGACCTAACCTCAGCTCCTCTCAGCTCACCGACTGACTGTACGAGAGGTTTGCAGCAACATTAATCAGCATGAAATAATGAGGCTGTGAGAGGCAGCCTGTGATTTCTTTATTTCATCTTAATTATAATTTAAAATTTTAATGTCGGGGATTTGACAAGTGTTTGAGCAAGAAGAATCATTGCCTCAACAGCAGTTAAGGTCAGGCAGAGAAATGTGCTCAATCCCAAAGAAAAGCAATGAATTTGTCCTGTAACAGCAGCACAATTCAAATCGTTCTGCCGGCTGCTGTTGACAGCAAATGGGCTGGTTCAGAAGCCCAACGCTCCTTCCAAAACGTGTGTCTGGCCTCCAGCCAGAAGGAGAGCCTACCACAGGGCAAATTGTAGAAAATGCCAGGCTTTTGGGAAAGGAGCATCTGACCCCACCGAAGGGAATGTGTTCTATAACACGAGCAGATATAATCAGGTTGTGTTGCATGGACGTGCTCCTGCAGCAGGTCACAACGTTGGTGTTGCTGGTGAGGAAGAGGCAGGCAAGGCGCTCACAGACCTGGCCTGGGATTTTCTCTCCGATTCCCAGTCTTGCTCAGCTGGAGAGCAAGGCCAAGCAGGGGTCTTACCCCTAAAGTGTTAGATTGGAGAAGTCTCCGCCCCAGCAGGACATCACGCCAGTGTGTGGCCCAGTCTGGGCAGTGAGGACAGCACAGTCTCACGCTTTGGATTGCTCCCAGGACTTGGGCTCTAGCCCCTGTGACTGCACGACACCGTTACATGTGCGTGAAGCTGTGTTTCCTAAAACATGGAATACTCTGGCAGCATGGCCCAAGGCCAGTACTGCTCCTTGGACACTTGGGTGGACTGAGAGGCAGTGTCACACTGTCTCCTTTTCTCACTTGCAGCACATCACACTCCCTAAGCAATGTACAACATCTTACAAAACCTCTTATTTTGACTATAAGTATTCCAGGCTAGAGTTATAGCAAGCCCACCTTCGCTTAACAGCCTTCACAACAATAAATAAAGTACTAAAATACAGGATTCAGATTATACAGGACATCTTTGGCTGTTGGGAGGAAGGACCAGGCTGTACTGATCCAAGAGATTTAAACAAACTGGTAGAAATTAAAACAAAGACTAGAATGAGTGGCTGTCAAGGTAAATGGTTTCCTTGAGAAGATCATCACAGCTTTCTAAAGGGGAAATCATGCCTTGCCAGTTATGTTATTAGAAACAAAACAGCAGCTATCAACAGAGGAGAACTCCTCCCCCCCAATCAATTTTTACAGTGAAAGAAAGTTTTACAATGAAAGAAAACTTGATAGCAAGTCTCTTTGCACAACAAAGATACTTCAGTAACTTCAGCAGCAGATCTGTTTTCTATATAATAGATCTTTTTTGAAATGACTTTTTATAGGCAGGGTGATTAATAACATAGGATAGAGTAGAGCAGAATTATTTCCTGGTAGCACTAAACGAGCAGCTGACATAGTAGATATTATACCAGGGCTAATAAACAGGATTTTTAAGAGCAAACCTTCTCATAGTGAGTTCTTTCAAGAAAGAACATGAGCAGGAAAACAGGCTGTTAACTCAATTAGTTGTAACTGTGTATAGAATTACAGTCCATTTATACCACTAACACACGAAGAAGAGCCTTTGCTTTGACGGAAACAGGGTTTATATCACAACAGCTGGTATGATGCCAGGCAGGAAGAAGGATGCCAGTGGATGCAGCAGGACACCTGTCTGGCAGAAACTAGGAGCAAAACTCCAAATTCTTTCCGTAAGATAAGCAGAACCAGAAATAAGGTCATTCTCCATGTCAGCAATAAACTGAACTATGTTTTTGGCAGTGCCACTGACATTGCCATGAGGCTGCATTAGTAAGGTTTCAAACCATTTGACATGTACTTCCTTAATTCTTGCTTGTACTTATGTCAAGGAGCTAATCTACGCAATTTGCATTGAAGTCTATAACGAAATGGCAGATTCATAGTGGAAAATCACTATCACAGGCTGTCATTTCATAAGGCAAACCAAAGTCCAGGGCTGCAAAGATCCGGCACTCAAGGGAGCGGATGGGCCCGGGTTACTCTAACAAAGCCAATTCTCCCCAGGCTGGTGTCGGTTCTGCCGTCGGCATCACCACCCGGTGAGCAGCAGCGGGAGTGTGGATCTCTCCGTCGGCTTAGACTTTCAGCGCAGGGGATGTGCGCCTGCTTCAGGCTGCGAGTGGATATGTACATTATTGATGTGAGGTCAAAAAGACAGAATTAGGCTGGAGTGAATCTTATAATGACTAATCTGAGCGTCTCATTGAACACTGGAGCCCAAGTACTAAATGGAGGATTAACCAGCATAGGTGCATTTGTTTCCCCTGCAGTACAATGCCCCCAACAGCTTAACCTTCAATGTACCGTGAACGGATGGCTTTCCTTTCCAAAGACAAATTTCAAGCTCAAACTCAGAATCGAAACTCAGCCCAGACTACAAAGCCTATGTGCTCATACTCTGCTTCCTCCTCCCCAAATTTGGCTGCAGCCTTCCTGCCCATGTCTTTAACAGCCTGAAGCCAGCAGGCAGCAATTCCTGAGCACAGGAGCGCCGAGAGCCTGGTTACAGCACTGGCCCTCCGCTGCCCCAGCGGCGCTGGTCTGCAGGACCCCGCTGCGCGTACAGCTCTAGCTCAGGAACAGCCCCTGACCTGCTATGGATACACCTTAGGGAAACATCAGTGTAAAGTTTGTAAAGGAACAGACCATGTCTGTAAATGTGACTGCCCAGTTCTGGGCCTACAAAGATCTATTTTAAAAGGCTTTTCTTAATACGTCACTTAAAAAAAGCATTATCTTGAAAAGCATTATCTTGTGACCACAAAAGGTTTTGCTGCTCTGACCCTTTGTACTTTAGATAAATACTCTTGCAGGTGAATGTCTTCCACTAGCCCTTAACTGACACACTTGAAACTTAAATATCCAACTTTGCACAGCTGGATATAGGAAATCTGACAAACAATAAGAGCGGCGGTGCAGAGGATTCGGTCTTTAAAACCACAGCAGAGACAATGTGCATTCCTACGACAGCAGGTCCAACACTAGAGTGAGGAGCTCAAGATGTTATACTGGGTCCTCACTGTCTGTGAATGCCTTGTGAAACGGGACAACACGACAGAATATCTGTCTGCTCTTTTGTGCTTTCTTCTGATTGTTTTATGTTCAATAAGTAAATGCATTCTCCTATCCTACAACTTGGGGGGAATTTCAAAAAGTTCAGCAACAATCCAAAAGTTCAGTTTAAATGAATTGTCAGCATTAATTGCAGCATGCTAAACTCATACGCACACACTTTTACTTCTCAAGGTGTCCACTGAATCTTTTAGATATCCCATTTACTTGCTCTTGTCCCTCTGGATTTAAACCTTGCCCACCCTGAATTTTACCAAACACCATTCTAGGTCCCTAAAAGCCCTGAATATAAGGCAGCAATAAAAAAAAAATCTCAAAGACATAAGACTGAGCTAAAGATGTAGCTGGTAATCTTTCTTGAGAAACGGTTTGTACAAAACTACTGAAATCATGTGCTGCTTTAATGTATTTTCAAATCATTTAAGTTGAATTTCTATCATATTGATTGCAACAGGCATAGTAAATATCTTAAGGATTTGAACACTTATTTTCCTAATTAAGTGCATTTTCTGTGTGCCCAGTAGCATATAATAAGCAGTATTTTAATGATCTAATCCCCAAAGAGAAGTATTCCATCTTTCTTTCTTTTTTTTTACTAAGGCTGTACTTCAAAGTGAGCCATATTCCCCTGTAACCAAAAAACCTATCCGTAATTCTCGGGAGCAGGGAGCGATTCATATTTGAACAGGCTTCTCTCATTTTTTCTCCCGCTGGGGCGTGGGATGCGTGCCGGGATGCGAGACAGCAGCGTGGAGGAGCCACGGCCACGGTTTGGACAGTGGCCACCTGTCAGGTTTGGGAGTTGTAAGGTGTGTGGCAGGGAAGGAGGATGGTGCACGTGGCTTGGGGGACCTCTCCGCAGGAGGTGGAACGCAGGGGTAGCTGCAGAGAGGGTGGTGCTTGGCATCCCATGAAAGATTTACCAGGCATCTCCACAAGCTCTGAGGTTTAGCTGCTCCCAATGCAGTACAACGCACAGTAGATCAGAGTAATCCTGGTGCTTTATGCCCTTTGATCCTGTTATGGCTCTCCTGTTATTTTAAAGTCATTACCCATGAGATAAAAGGTCGTTTGTTTAAATATGAAATTACTTGCTCCCTTATAGCAGAAACTTACGGAAAACGAGGCTTGCAGGGCTGATTGAATTTGAGCTATTAAAATAATTACAGATTTATTGATGATGGATTATAATGTGCTTGCATTAAAGAAACAGAAATTCCAATGCGAGTTACTTGTTAAAGATATGAGTTAATGACCTTTGTATTTAATTTTATTTTTTTAATATTACTTTTTTTATTTGGCTGTTGGCTTAAGCTCCAGCATTGAAATGCCTGCAAATGAATTAGTAAGTTTCTATGTGACAAATTACTTGTATTACCTGTATTTTGAGTTTGAGACACACATGCAAAACCTACAGCCAAGGCAAAATCTTAACAAAGAGATACAAGAACGCGTTCAACTGGAAAATTCTTTGTCTTTCTGTGACGATTACCCTTTCATGTGATAGAAAATCTGTGCTGCAGAGACCCTGGGAGCTGTGCAGACAGGAATTTTAACACAATAGGTAGATGTAAAGCGAGCCCAAACTGGGTATGGACTAGAAGAACCACAATTTGATTATTTTCAGGACTAGAAGTTGAGTTATGGAACAAGGAAGGACTCAAGAGTGGTGCCTGCCTGAGTGATACAGTTCACATGAAAAAAGAGATGCATGTAATTAGCACGTGTAAATATCTTTTGCACATGGAAGGAAGATGTAAAAAATAGGAAGGTATATAAATATTTTGGCACACATGCTATTTTTGAAGCTGTTCTGGTAATCCAGCCTTTCACTTTTCTGTACCTCACATGCATGAATGTTGACGAAACAAAGTTCCTTCCCAGGAAAGATTAAATAAGGTATTTAAATTAAGAAGTTAAGAAGAAACTAGAAATCCTGGCATGATTTATGTGTGGAAAAGCCTCGCCCCTTCTAAAAGATTACCTTCCCCCGAGCAGGAGCAGACAGAGCACCTCGCAGCACCAGGAGCTCACGTTGCCGACAGCAGCAGGGAAAGCTCAGGGTCTGTGTGTACCCTTATACCCAAATTATCAGCCAAGGGTCCCAGCTCTGGGAGTGCTGGGTGTTAACTCCCGCAGTGACATAAACCCTGTCTCGTACTGAAGGCAGGATGATGAGAGCAGCTGCCTTCCCTCGGTGTCTGCCTGCATTTTGCCAGACGAGGTCAGCAGCACCCAGCTATGCTGAAGTTTCCGACCGGCATCCATGCGTAGTGGCACAACTATAGCTTTAACAAACACAAAGCTCTTTTTTACCAGTTCATCTTATATGTTTTAGACCATCCTTATATTATCCAGACATATCAATACCAGGTCTGCAGGAAGAACAGTTTTTGCAGTCCAAGTTGTGGCACGGACCACAGAGACAGCAATAATCCTCATGCACTTAAACACCCTTAAAAATTCTTAATTTTGTTTGCTTAATCTCTTTTCATGATCTCGATCCTGCCGGAGTGTTGGTTTACTACCCTATATGAGCACGGAGGTGTCAGTAGGAGGAAGCGCAGGGGTGTCGGAGAGGCAAAGCAGCTTAGAGCTGCGGTAATTATTTCCGATGTTTACATTTCAACAGCTGAGTGCATTTAAAGAGCAGTTTACGTTCGGCTTTACAAATCTGATTATTTTACACCATCAGACATAGTCTTAAAAGCTTTTCCCATTTACCACCTACTGTTCCTCCTGTTGGCAAATCTTCTAACACTTTTTGTCATTTGACCTGGAATGCACTTACTCAGTCTGATTTTAGGAGAGCAGTTATCTCTTAAAAATATTTTCCCCAAACCAAAACATTTAGGGCCACTGTAACTAAATTTGAGCACCACCAGAGCATCCCTGCACAACACACCTGGAAGAAACTGGCCTACCTTGACCTGCTGATCTCGTCCCCTGAGAGCCTTTCTCCTCTTTTCATTGCCCTTCGCACCAGAAGTGCTGGGTTTTCCCCGGAGGTACGACAGCTCCCTGCAAGGCCACCAGTGGAACCAGCAAAATAGTGCAACACAGCTCCAGGACAGCCCTGCCTACTAAATTGTTTAATTCCTTAGGTTCTGTCCCCTTTTGAGCATGCAGGCATACACATACCTACTGAGCATCCTGAAATAGCCGCTGAAGTAACCGAAGCGTTTCCCTCCGTGCCCGTGTAACTGTACGGTTGGGCTGCGCAAGTAATTTGTCTTTGGATTGCTACCAGCGAAGATGTCAGCTTGATCTCAGCTTTAGTAGAACTAAAACGTCTCATTCTGTCTGGAGGGAAAAGTCACCTTCAAGTACCTCAAAGTGGCTGGAGGCGTCACCGGGCTGCTGGAAGAACGGGACAAGGCAGAGAAGAGCCTTGGAGCCCTGCAATCAAACAGGTCTGACCCTCCGACTCTGACACCCTGAGCAAGTCCCCAGACTAGAGGAGTTTGGGGATTCTCCCCTAGATCAACTATTTCAGTAGCTGGTGGGTACAGCTGAGGTGCTCACATCGGTGATTTACATGAAAAAGCATTAAATGATATAGATTATGCTTTTAAATGCAGATTATAGATCCCAATGCTGTTGCTGGGATTAAACGCCACCTCATCATAAGCAACACGATTCCTTCAAGAACTGTTTGTCGAGTTCCTTTCCAGGTGTCTTCACGGCTCCTTACTTTCAGTTACATATGTGTATATATACAAAAATAGATACGTATGTATACACACAAACATTTAAAAATACCTTAAATCACTTAAAATTAACATTATATTTTTCTGCCTATACAGTCCATGAGAAGTTGATGAAAAGAGCAGGGACTGAGATTATGTGCCACAAGATAAATCTCAGATGGAGACCGCTCCAACTCGGTCCTGACATCCTATTTCTTCAAAGGCAGGTTTAATTTCCCACTGGCAAGCCAAAGCCAGCAAACAAAATGCTGTATGTGGACTCCTGAGCCCAATGCCAGCGTTTGAAGGGCTGGCTGGAGCTCTCAGAGTCCCTGCATGCACCAGTGCAGCCAGCGCCTCGGGCTGCACAGGAGCCCGTTGCTGCCCTGGCAGCTCAGACCACTTCGGCACATGCTTAAAGATGCTTTTAGAGGTGTCGGCTTTTACACGGGGCTGCACATGCAAAAGGCACAAGTGTGACTGGAAAGACTAAGTAACATCTGCCACCAGAATTTCAGCTTCTAACACCTTTAAATGCTTTTCAAAATGTTGACTAAAATCTTGCCTGTAGAGCATCATCTCAGACCTGAGATTTACATCTCAGAGAAACTAATCTCTCCCAAGCAATAAAGCTTCCCATCCTTCCTGCTTTTGAAGGACACTGTTTTCTGCTCTTCAGACCAAATGACAAGGGACATATCAACAATATTATCACCGAGCGCAGGATGCCAAACTGCTGCTTCCACTGGGAAGAATAATCTTGAGAATTTTCTTTCAGACCATCAGCCAAAAAATTGAACACCAAAACGTAGACTGGGCTATTGAAACGTCAGTGGAAAACTAGAATATGTGGTTCACAGGTTGTGGATTACCACTACAACAGTAAAACAGGAAAGGGTTTGACAGTTATGATTTGGTCCTTATGTGCTGACAATATGGCTGGCACTGTGAGAGAGAAGAATGCACTCTGCCTCTCCGCATTTACAAAAAAAAGAGTGCAAAAAAAAAAAAAATAATCAGAGAAGACACCCACACAGTAGGAGATCTCAGAGCTAGATGTAAATCCCTTTCCTTGTAAACCGCAAAGTTAATGACATGACGTATGCAGATTAGTACTTTTGAGCCTCAGAATAAATGGGTTTTCAGAAGGGATTTGACTAATGAGTAAGTGAAACTTCTGCCAAAAGGATTTAATGCCTAAAAAGCAATACTTTAATAATTCTGCACAGAATTCCTTTTATTTATTTCTTTGTAAAGCCTTTGGCATTTTTGGTGCCTGCAGTTAACAGCAAAGGCTGACCCGACCCTGCTCACAGCTGGCTGGAAGGTGCAGCGCGTGCCCTCCACGCCGGCTGGACGCAGGCTCATGAAGATGAGGGCGCACAGCACGGGGTCCATCGGCTGCCACGGTGCAAACCTGGCAGAGGAAGGAGGATGAAATGCTTTGGCAGCCCTTGGGGAACCTCCGGGGCCGCTGCAGCTGAGGGCAGGGGCCTGGGGTTACGCCTGCCCCAGGGAGAGGGAGGCCCTGGGCTCTCCTGGCGGCTGCGCTGCACAGCATCTTCACAAGTGGGAGTTAATAAAGCCGCGTTTAACTAGCTGATTTATGAGAGCGCATCATTTGTACAGCTTAAGGGGGTTGTAAACAAGGAATGTGTTTGCACCATATGGCAGGGGAAGCGGTTGTAGTCTTCCCCTCCAAACCTGCGGCTGAAGCGTCACAGTCTTGTAGTTCAGCTTCATTCCTTGCATTTCTTATTTTAAAATCGGCTTTTCTTTTTCCCCCCAGTCATCCCTGAATACAGTGAGGATAACAGCATGAGAGTCTTTTCTGCTAATCTTTGATCACAATAAATAATTATGTTTAATTATATCCTCTTAGAACAGAGACAGAAAAAGATCTGTCCATTTATAGGTGGGCCAGGTTTGGGGGTTTTTTAGCTTATCTGGTTCATTTTGTAAAGGGCATAGTTGAAGAGGATTTCAAGGCAGGAGTCTGATTTAGTGTAACATAAAGGATGGGTGCAGCCCCACCTGCAGGCACTGCACCGGCGTGAACAGCAGATGAGATGCTGGCTTGGAGCACGACCTTCACCTTCACACCAACAGAATTCAACACAGACACCCCCGTGGCTCCCACTTTGCATTCTGCCCGTGTCTAGCTGCCTAGCAGCTATGTTCCCTGCACAAAGCAGTACCAAATACGAAATCAGAAGAGGTGAGAGGCTGTCGCCGTGGCCGGGGAACCTGCTGAGCTCTTACAAACCCATGAAGCAGAGTTGCCCCGGCACCAGGCGTGCCAAGGGTGCAAGCAAAGCCAGACTCCCACTAGAAGGAGTTTGACTAGGCCGTGCCAAAAAAACCTTCAGAGTCAGCAAGACTTAGGAAAAAGCTGAGCTAAGGTCTGCCAGAGGAAGATGTGGGCATCTTTCACCTTGAGCGAGGGAGCTTCGCAGCCTGTCCCAACTCAGTAAGTTTTATCAGTGGGGTGCAGCGCATGAGAGCTGCTCCATCGGGGTGGGTGCTTCCCCCCTCACTGACCCGCAGCTGTTGCAGTGATCTCTGTCGTGCCCACGCAGCAGCAGGCAGGTTACTCGGGTTTTACGGCAGCTGCCTCTCCCTATAACTCAGTTGTTAAAAGCTCAGCTTGCTGTAAATCCTCTATCTAACAAAGTCTGGATGTGCATCCAACTCTCTGAGGAGCCTGAGGTAGGATAACTGCTCAGGAAAACAAAATGTGCAGAGGTGAAGGTTTCAGCCCATTTTCTCCATCTTTTGGGATGGGCAAACAAACTTCTGTAGCGTGCCTAAACCTCACATTCAAACACTAAAACTCGGTGACATTAAACTTCTCTAACTCCCATTGCGCGTTGCGTTTCTTCCTCCTGCCACTTGGAGATGAAAAAGCAAAGGGCCAAGCAGATGGGGCAGGAGCATCCCTTGGTGGGAAAAAGCGAGCGGTGGAGCTTCTATCAGCTGAAGCAGGGTGATGGCAATTAGTCAGCTGCACACAGCAGGGCCACAGTGTCTTAACTGCACCCCCCCAGTGCACATGGCTATTTTCGGTAGAAGCTTTTAAAAGCGCATCTGTGAAGCCAATGAACTGTGGCTCGAGATGGCTCCCTCACGAGGCAGCGCCTGGATTCTTCAAACAAAAGATCAGCAGAAGATTTTCTCTTTCTCCACATGAAGTTACATCCCCTTCTCTGTTTAACTCTTGAGTAGATGAACACCTTTTGCAGTCACAGCTATGAAAAGAGTTGTGCCACACAAAGCAGGAAAACCAGGAAGGATCCAAGAGACTCAGAGAGTCTCTCTGAGAGAGACACGCTTGACTGAAAAAAATCCTTTGGCAGCAGACCATTAAGTTCAGAAACTGTCTGTAATGTCAATTTTATATCTTAAACTGTAAGATATAACTTTCTAAAAGAAATCAATGTTGTGCTACTGAAATTTGATCAGCTAATGGCCCTGAACCGTGTCTCTGTTCCAATTGTCCAATGTTCCGGCCTCCTGTTCAGTCCCCACTGGTGGCTGTGAAGGCCATAACCAGGAGAAGGTGAATTCTCCACCTGCCGTCACTGCTGCCTCTGCCAAGAAGGGTGCTGAGCAGGAGGGGAACATGTATTTTCTCACAGACACTGGATATACACTGCCAATGTATTTTTCATAAATCTCTAATGAATAATAAGAGGGAAGGACCTGCCAGCAGCACAGGCAGGGAGCACACAGTTTCACACACATAAGTAGGTGACTGTAGGTACAGATTTTTCTTAAGATAAAGTAAACACCGTATGGGACCGTACACAGATCAGCAGCTTGCAGCTAGAAGGAGGGCTTTGGCCACAACAAATGCCAGTTCATCAAGCCCCAATCCTGCTGCTGCTGAGCAGCCCTGGTATCTGGGACATGGGGAAAGCTCTGCAACTCCCACTGAAACTCGTGTCCACGCCAAGAGTGCCCAGAGGCTTTAAGGTTTGTGAAAATCTGGGTTTGACTCAACGGAAATAAATCAACTCCCCCATTCCCAACATCCAAGAGTTTGCTTCAAACTGGAAACATCTGCTTATCAATCAGTGCTACCTGTAGCTATCTGACATCAAAGTATGGTACAATCAGTGCAAAACCTGCTGTGAAAATGGGTGGAAAATACAAAAAAATGACAACCTGGGCATCTAAATTATTTACAGAAATCTGCTTCTGTTTCACTAAGCTGTGACACCCGGAGGAGAACAGGAGAGAGGACTGTGAGAGAAAGGCTGTTCTGCGTCTGCAGCACATGGACCACATGGTGAAGGATCACTCCAAATCCGCGTTGAGTGCACAGTAATTACGGGAAGGCAGCATGCGCCCGCATTAATTGTGGCAGCCAGCCGGGCCAGAGTGATTCACTGCTGTTCACAGAGCCGCCGTGGCTGGCAGACCAGGAAAGCCTTGAGCTATATCAAAAATGAAGCTCTTGATACAGGTTGCTGCTTTCAAAGACATGTCAAAATAAAGTCTCTATAAGGTTAAATGTCATTTATTTTCCCCCCTGATGTGGGCAAACCTATTTCATTAAGACATCGGCGTTAATGCCATCTTGCAAGCATGTCTTGGAATCCAAATAGTGCTCTTAATCATTTCAGAGAGGGTGGAAGAGATGGAACTATATTAAAAATATTTATTGTATGTAGTAACTCAGAGGTCTCCCGCAATCTAGCAGTTGTACGATACATCTTTGGTCCTGTCGAAGATGGAAAAGCGATGGGAAAAAAGTGGAGGTGATTAAAAATGCGCCTGTATTTCTAGGAAAGCAGCCGCAGAATTAAATCAAACTAGGATGGAAAATGTGAAAGAATTAAGACAGGAACCATAATACACCATTCTTAACTTGCAGATTAAAGTTTTAAATTGTCTTTTGATTGATGATTTTATTTCTCTTCTTTGTATCTTTTTATCCCGAGCAAGTGATGAAAAGCCAGAGAGAGAAGTTCTGCAGACAGACGCTGACGTGATTCACTACCAGAAGCGGCTGGGCGGCAGGAGCGGTGCCGGGGGAGCCCAGTGCCCGGGGAGCCCAGTGCCCGCAGCAGGATGCGTCCGGCTCAGCCCACCTGCCCCAGGCATTGCTCAGCCTCCTCCCTGCGTGGGGGACGCTGCGGGAGGGAGCGTTTGGGGGGCAGAACTTCGCTTCCCCTTGCAGGCCGTTCCACAGGATAAGCCATTTCGGAAGCAGACCTGAACCCCAGTTTGAGGCAGGAGAGCTTATTTCCATGGCTTTCTGCCCGCATAACCCTCAGCCTGCAACGGAGCCACTCGTGGATCTCCCCAAGGCCTCCCCAGCGATGGCATCCGTGCTGGCAGTTCCTGAAAGAAGGCTTATCCTGTGAACCAGTTGCTGGAGTTTCACTTGCAATTAAGATTTGTGCAGGAGTTGAGGCCTTTGTGATTTCTATTCATGGCATGTCTTAGAAGCAGCCAAATTAAAATCCTTATCATTAAGGAGCTGATAGCTCCCATAATCGCAAGCATCATTCCGTATTAGCTGGAGGGAGCAGCATGACTCACTGGCTAACAGAAGCAGATCTGTTCATAAAATAGGAAAACTTCAAACCAAAGAGAATTTCCTGAGCCATGAATTACTCTGGAGAAAGTACTAATTTCAAACAAATTACTTATATAATTTGTGCTGTCAATACAAAAACTTTCTTCTAAGAGTCTTTTTGCAGTATACTGCTCTGAATTACCTTCCTGGCTGACCTACAGTGCATCAATTCATGATTCAAAAGAAATATTTTCCCTGAGGGATGAGTCACGGCTCTCTACTGTCCTTCAGGTTAAACCACAGTTCCCTTTACTTTCCACAGAGTACATGTTTTAAGAGTTGATGAGTTCATCAGTTGATATGTTGATCCATTTGCCCAGAATAATCTTAAGAAGAAACATTAAAATATTCTTATTCAAGGCACCTGTCCCCTATGTGGCTATGTTTCCCTGTGACAGAATGATCTGTCACTTGAGAGAGAAAACCCAGGAGGATACAGAGCTAGTGCAGGTTTAAACAGGATTTTTCAGGTCTTCTGAGGTGAGAAAAATAAAATGGAAAGGTAGAAATAATTGTAGCATCCACTGAGGGGTTGGCTTCTCTCACAGAGTTCATTTCATGAAGACTGCAGTGCTGAAATGGGGTAGTTTTGCTCTAGGAAGAGGCTGCAACATGCAGCCAGCCAGCCAACCAATTTAATGTAAGTGGTGACAGGTCACAGCCCCGCAGGAGAGCAGCTAAGCCACTGTCAAGCCTGATGCAGCTTCAGAAAGAGCTCCATTTAGTTACGGGCTTGGTCCAATTTGGAGAATTTAGCTCCAGACTAAAAATTAATAAGTGATCTGACTGGATGAGGTGACTCTTCTAGCCTCAGCAATGCTTAGACCAAGGTTTAATACCAACCTCAGATCTCTCATGCAAAAGATTTATACTAACACTGGGGATTTTTAATGTAGCTGCAAGCTGAAACATCCAGCATGCGCCACCAGAATTTCAATACCTTCTCTTGCTTCCTGTAGGGCTCCATATTAATGAAAGTATATTTTTAATGCTCTAGAGTCTTTCTACTTCTTTCTCCTTAGCAGTACATGAGTGCACAGCGGTGCATAGGGAAGGACGCAGCACAAACGTGAGCCAGAAGGTGAAATCTCCCAGGGACAGAAGCGGGACTGGGTCCTGGGTGCAGGACAGGGAGGGCGCCCAGGTTGCCCCATGGCTCCTCGCTCACCCAGCACCTACAGCAGTACCCAATGCTGGAAGTCACGGAGAAGGATGAGTGGCTGGAGGAGTTTTGGTGATGGAGTTTGATCTTGGAAAACACCTAAGAAGGGAGAAGAGAGATGTGAGCCCTGCCAACATAGAAATGCACGCTGTGCCTGGGAGAGGTGGGATGGCAGCCGATGGCAAATGCAACAACAAAGATAGCGTGCATGTCTCGTTGCAGCCCTCTTAGATAGCTGTCAGTACTAGATTAAATCGTTGAAGTCATTTGAAAGACAGGCACTAGGTTATTCTGTTACAAAGTGCTGTCTTTAAATTGGAATTTAACATGAAACAGAGCAAAAGACCCTGGTGGATTGCTGTAGAGCACTGTTGCACTTGAGAAAGGTAAAATTATAAATGGATTAACAAAATTGTTTTTAACAGTGAGATGAGTCCTAGATCTGTAACAAGTGTGAAGAAGCCAGAAACAAAGGCAGTTTGCGTGAAACATAAAAAACTATACAAAGAGGAAAAGTACTCTCAAAGTAGAGGACAGGTGAGAAAGCTGAAGAACGAGCAAAGAAACTTAAAGTACTGGGTTGCTGCACAGAAAACCTGAAAGAGAGAGGGCATGTTTTTCTGAACAATTTGCCCCATTAGATTACACGTAACTGGAGCCATGGGAAAATCAGGCATTCCAGCTGTGTGCAGCTGCGCATCACCAGCACTCTGCTTCCTGCATATTCATTTCAATTGTTATTTTTTCTTTTATATGAGGTTTTTCACCTTTTCCAGAAGGGACGCAAGAGATTCTGTCTGCCCTGATCCAGAGCAGGGATGTACCTTGGGTCTCTCATTCCTACAGGTGGTGCCGTGCTGTCAGCAGCGCTGTTTCCTCAATAGGTTTCCCTTGAAGAAGGAATGGCCTCATTTAGGACAGTTCTCATGCAGGATGCAAAAGGAGAGAGTGGCTCATGTGTCTTAGGCCCAGTGAGCCAGATGCTCAACATCAACCCCAAATGTCAGGCTTACCCCAAGAGGTAATATGTCTTTTTTACCTGGAGGGAAAATGCCTGGGAAATTCCTGAAGAAACACGGCTTGTGGAGTGGTTCTATGGAAAACTCAAAAGAAATCTGAAGAAATAGAATAATTGAAAGATTTGGTGATAACATACAAATTGATTCCTCTAAGCTGGGCATCCCTGCTGACAGAGCCTGACTCCAACAGCTGCCACTGCAGATTCCCTCGTGTGACACCTTTATGGAACAGATGTTCCCATTAAAAGAGAGTAGAGACTTGGTAAAGTATACCAACATACCAGTAAAAAGCCACAGTTTGGTATTTTAGGAATGGAAGGAGAAACATGTGTGCTATCTTACATTATTATTTGCTTGAGCTCCATAATTTCCATATAGTATACAGTTAAAATTCCCAAAAACTAAGAAAGCTTCATTGCCATGAAGTAGTCTTGAGTAATATTTGGAAAAGTAGTAACAAAAAGCATAAGAAGACACTAAAATTCATCTGTTTTAGATTGCTTCCATGCTGGTTTTTTGTGGGTAGAAATGTTTGGTTAAGCCTACACTTCAAAAACCAAGAACAAAATGCAACAAACCACCTAGAGCTGTATGATCTCAGGGATTGCACGTCAAGACTTGTAGCTTTACATTGTATGTTCTGCTTCCAAAGGCTACATCTGAGTTAAAAATACCCTCCTGGTGTCACTTCGTATCAGCTTGCTCTTTAAAAATGTCCCTGCTCAAGGGACATACTAAAGATTTGCAAGCTTCCCAAAGAGGGGTGGCCTGAGGAGGGAAGCAGAAAGCTTGTACAGAAACCCAAACTTGCCACAGGAGACTGGCAGCACAACAGCAAAGCAAAGCAGCCACCCTTTGGGAAGTAACATCTAAACCAGAGACAAAATGCTTTGGGAAAGCAAGCAAAATTGGTTCCTGTTATGGCGGTGCTCACTGATTGCAGTTATTAGTATTACTGCTGGAATGGTAAACTGTGTGGGAGGAGCCAGGTGCAAGGATGGAGACGAATTCTGCGTACATGCACAATTACAGCTTTTAAAATTAAAAGAGACATCACTGTATGGCTCACAGAAAGTCAATGAGCAGCAACAGATTTTCAAAACGACAAACTTGAGTAAGACACATATTTTGTGCCCATAGGTGCGTGTTAAGGACCAGGCGTCACTCTGGATCTCTGACCTGTAATTTTCAAAGTGCTTCGGATGTGAAGCCGCCTTGTAACACCCAAACCAGGACTGGTGACCCCAAGGCAGCCCGGAGCAGAGTTGCAGGGCTGCGGCAGCCAAGACCCTCTTGATATGGTGTCACATGCATGTCCATCAGGGAGGATTCTCTTGGTTTTCTGTCTTTCTACTTGGGTTTCACAAACTCGGGGGTTTAAACATAGCCCTCCCACAGCCTGCAGTGGAGCGGCATGATTTATCACAATTTAGCGGTCAGGACATTTTTTTCCCCATCTGCTTTGGTGGAGATGTCGTTCCCTGCACTGTTAATGTGGAGTGGGCACCAGCTGCGTGTGCTATCACACAATGCTAGAGCTGAAATACTTTGCCAAGCTTTAAAACAGAATTCAGAACAGCCCGCAAGAGCCCTCTGGCTCTCTGTGCCCTCCCTGTAAAGCCATGGTGGCTGTGCCTGCTGTTGGGAGAGACCAGCTGGACTGTGTTGGTGCTGGCCACATTATCAAGGCTCACAGGGAGCATAGGGTCTGCAGGCTAAGCTAAGTCTGGCTCTCCAGGACTCTGGAATGAGGGAAATCCCAGGAAATATCACTGTTTCTGTAAATTCCAGTGCTAGACACTGGCTCCTTACTCCCATATCTCCTACGTCATCTGGGCAAGGAATCACAGCCATGCAGGAGCAGGAGGCTGGCTCAACACACAAGAACAGCTAGGACTCTTACATATACCCAAAATGATTTATTCCAATTCTGCTGACCATTGTACAACCAAATATCCATTCTGAAATATTTGTATCATTAATGAATGACCCAATACAGCACTATTTCATCTCAGAACCAAAAATATATGGCTTTGTAAAATTATTTATGCTTCAAATTATCTCAAGTGTGCAGAGAGACCATGGGAAAGCAGCAGTGCTGATAGTCTGGTCCAGCTTTGCAAACATCACAGTTTTTGTCTAATTTTAAGATTCTTCCATACCAAATATTCAATGTCCCACCTGACTATCTCACTGAAAATGCCGTGGTCCAGCTTTTGCAGGACAACCCAGTAGTGACATGCCACTGCTACTGAACAGAACGGCTTAGCCTTCTACCTGGCTGTCCTGCGCACACCAGTGTGCTGCTGGAAGTTTCTCCAGAGCCTGCTTCTCCCCCTGAGCCTGCCCGGGTCACCCAGTTGCCTCTGGAGTACACGCAGCTGCACCCCCCTGAGACCTCACCAGCCAGAGGCTCATCTCCTGCTGAGTTTTGGGACTCCCGTTAAGTCCAGCCCCAGCTTGACCATTCACTCCCATCACAGCCCCCCCTTTTTCCCTAGCAAGCATCACCACAGGAGGAAGCCTTGATGCTCCTGCTAAGACATATTAGGACAAGGAGACTTTCTTGCATCTTTGTATAAGGTTCTCTCTCATGGCTTATCCAGGCACATCCTTATCCATGTTAATTAGGTCTTTTCCAGTCCAATTACATCTCAACGTATAAGAGAGTCAAATTAAGATCTTAGCTTAGGTTGGATATTCTCAGTCTCACCAGCAAAACGTCTAAGAGAACTGGTATCAGGCCTATCTGCAGATATAGGTATGAGTATATGAATGAGCAAAGGATTCATTCATTCCACACAGCAGAAGGTCAGTAATTACCAGAAGCTCCACTTATGAAGGCTTGAATTTTTTGTGTCCTACTCTCAGAGGAGTGACATGCCCAGTTCCTTAATGTTAAAGCTACACAGGCACCTCATGCCCTTTGAAAAGTCCTGCCTTCAATTTGGTACAAATAGAAAATCTAGCCGCTGGCAAACATAGAACCGATTGTTTGAACACCAAGGAGTGAGAAAAGTTGAGGGTTTGGCTAAGAACAAGAGAATATAACACTACTAATACTTGACTGCTGAGAGCTATTAGGGACACAGCAGAGGGAGCTGGTAAAATCCCAGGGCTTGAAAGGTTTTCTACAAGGAGAAATGCCTGGGGGAATATCACGACGGAAAATAAGAGGTCAAACTGAAGTGTGAAACCTTTTGACTAGGTTTCCAAGGCAGAAGTTCAAGATTTCAGACTTTGAAAAATCCTTTGTAACTACTGTGAAACAATGAAATAATATAATAATTGGTTGCTAAACCAGTACAAGAGTGTTCTTACAGGAGCATTAGCCACTGCTTGAGTACTCTGAAGAGCATTTGGAATAATATTAATGAATCTCCTGGACACCCCCCCCGCAACGTCATTGGTACTTCTTCACTGATGCAGCCTGAGATTTCAGAGACCCGCGCACGGAGCACAAACATCACGAGGTAGTTGGGTGACCTATCATTGCAGCAAACACCCAAAAGAAAACGTTCAGAGACCAAGAATCTCTCTCCTGTCAATGTCTAGTAACAAACAACTGATTTCACTGAAAACTGATTCACAAAATAACATGGAAACCAAAAGAAGGGGCTAAATCCAAAGTAAGTAATTGAAACAGCTCCCTTTCACAACAATCATTTTGCGTCGAATAGCATTCTGTATCATCGCAAATACTTGGCTTGCATTTAATTGACATCCAGACAGGGCAGTTGTGCATACAAAGAGAGAAGCTTTGGGGTTTTTTTTCTGTATTTCTTTATGTAATATAGAGTATCATGAAAAATATTTAAAGCAGCACAAAGGAAACAACAACGAAAAGAAGTACTATGATACAGTCTACGTTTTGAATGCATTTTTGTTTTCATAAAATGAAAATTCTGTTCATTCACTGGAAAAAAACTGTTTGTGTGTCCAAAAAAATGGTGAGAAGTTCCCTGGAAAACACAATCTGAAGTGGCTAAATGGGACAAGACCAGGAACCGAGCACGTGTGCTGTAGCCTACAGCTGCTGCCAGGGTGCCTGGTGACACACAAGGAAATGGAACAGCAGAGGTTTGGGGAGAATATGCAGAGAGGGGAGGGATTAGTAGCACAGGGGACACCATAACTGCATTCATTCTGAATTCCCAGATAATGTGGGTCAGGATGGGAGAGGATTAGAGTTGAAAGCATTTCTTTTTCCATTTAAAATCAATTCTTATAAAACCTGTGTCAGTGAAACACCATCGGAAGGTGTAATCCTGGGTGCAGGGGAGTCAGCCTAACATTTTAATTCTCCAGAACCCTTGCGTAGCACAGCACCTCCATAAGCCAGTCACAGCGGGCAGTACCCTGGGGCAGGCAGCGGTGGGAGCCGGGATGTGTCCCGGGGGTGCAGCCCCAGCCCTGGAAGGACCAGTACTGCTGCCTGCAGACATGTACGGCCTCCGCTGCCTTTACACCAGACAGGTGGAGCAGACCAGAAACACACCACACAGAATACACCAGGAATTACAGGCACAATATCTAAATAAAACTTTAAACCCTTCCTCTTAGTATAGTCCAATGAGCAGCCGAGCAAATTGAGGTGTATCAGGGTTAACTGAAGATTAAAGACTCCAAAGGAGCACGTATGTGGAACATTAACACTAAACTTCTCTATTACTAGATCATTGCAGAAGAGACTTTCCCTACAGAAAAAAGGAGAAGCAATCCGCCTGGCAGCACTGGATCAGGTGCCATTCCCAGTAAGGGATAATTGTGTGGGTGAACCGGTTAAAAAAAATTCTTTAATACACTGATAAACAGCAGTTTATCAGTTAGTTGAAGAAAGCGGTGCTTTAAGTGGCTTTTCTTGAAGGTGAAAAATCATAAGCTGTTAGCAGAAGTAAAGGCAACAAGATTTGTAGCAAAAGGTAGTATCTTTTGGTAGACGAAATGAAATAATCAGTCTAAAACAGACAAGGGATTTGAAGTTCTCGAGCCTCCAGGTTTTGCCTTGTTTGCTGGTCATACTGGTTGGTCTAATAACACATGAGACTCCTCTTTTCAGACCTTGCCACTTTGGATCATCTTAGGTAACAGCAGTAGAAGCTGCTTTTTTACTGTTTGGTGTTACAATTGTCTGGGATGTTAAGTTCTTTTCTCCTCTTACTTTAAAGGAATAATAATAACAGCTTATTTAGTCTATAGATTTTTGTCCACTCCATTTTTTCATTAGATTTCAGTTGCCATGGTGTGCATACAGCTAAACGTAGTGGTGTACTGGCTGGACTCACTTTCCCTCCCCTTCCACACGTACCGGGTCGGCAATGAGGTGGGAAGATCTAACCGAACCAGAAAGGCAGCGATTTGGGTTCACTCAGAGCAGGAAGAAAAAAGGCTTTTACTTAAGCCATAGGAAAAGGGGCTTGAAAAAGTTCGCATACCTCAGAGAATGAATTGATATATTAACAAAGCTCAGTGCAGGTATAACTGGCAGTACTGACCTCAGCAGCACCCTCCTCACAGAGCAGAGGAAAAGGTGAATCCTTCTGGATTATCAGGTAAAGCATCACCTGGAGAAAACAGACTCCTGTCACAGTCTTTAGTAATGATCCTTGTTCAGCCACCATCAGTCTTTAGTGCTCATTAATTGAATTCGCTGTTTAGCTGATGGTGCGCTGGGTGAGCCTGTGGACAACACAATACATTCTCATATATTCTATAAAGCCACAGAAACTTGACCGTAAAAACACAGCATTACAGCTGGCAGAAAAATAACCCCTGTGACTGCACTCTTCATGCAACTGATGTTGGGAGTCCAAATGGGAGATGAAGGAAAGGAGCAAAGGAATGGATGAAAGCAAAGAAAGGTGATTCTGCCTGAAGCTGGCGGCAAAGGAATATTTGATACTGTCTGTTAGCTGTGGTGGCATTCTCCAAGTCACAAAAGAACCACACATCTGCCACTCTGAATCTTTCATTAAAGCTCAAAAAGTGAAGGAAGCCTCTGCTCTAATGCAGTCATTAAACAAAGGAAAGTTTAATGGCACTTGTCAAAAATGAGAAGTTTCGGGTAGACTGGCTGGTACGCACCATTTCAGCCTTTCACTAGAGCGCAGGTCCTCCCAACAGGCCGACGTCAATGGGAAGCAGCTGGAAAACCCGGTTCCAGGATCTGGGGGGGGGACCACACTACCAAGTACCAATAAATACGAGGTGAAGGTTCAGCGATGCTGAAAGCATCGTTAGGGTGGTGGAGCCGGACCAAGTTCTGTGGATGCTGATAAGAAATGTTTACATTTCAAACCTTTTCCCAAACGGAGCACACAGATACATGGGACCTGCACCACCTACATGCACAACACAAACGTAGGTGGTGAAACTGTTTTTTAACTCATCATGAAAAAATGATTTTGTGAATGAAATAGGAACTTCCATGGAATAGCTCCATCTTCTAAAACGCCTCACAACTACAAATGAAACACGAGATCACTGGCTTTCAGATCATCTTTGCTTTGCTTTGCTTTCTACACAAGACAGATATTTTCTAGAAAGAAAAAAATATATTCAGAAACATTTCCCAACTATTTCTTGTTTTAACCTCGTGGTAGGAAAAGAGCCAGATATTTCCAATCCTCTCTAGCAGAATAGAAGAGGATAAAACCTTCTAAAACAACACCACATACTGTCAAAAGCACATGGGGCTCTCAATTTACAGGCATTTTGTGAAAGAGTGAAAAAGAGGTGGTAGTACACGTCCGTAAGCCATCCAGGCATTCTGGAAGATGCAATTCCCAAACCTTTGTGCTCACGGCCCCTTGCTGCTCCTGCATCCCTCCATGGCTCCCACAGGCCCCTCTTATGGGGAGCAGCAGCCCCTCGGGGAGGTGCCACCTGCAGCCCAGTATTCTGCCTTGCTTCTCACCAAACTTCCCACCATCACTGTAGCTGCAGAATACAAACACGATGCCCAGCATCTGCTCTTCTATATCACCTCCATACAGAGGGAATTAAGGAACAAACCCTGTTGTGCGTAGCCCTATAGTTTCCTCAACGCTATCTAATGGGATTCAAGGACAAGATATTACACTAAAAAACCCAAACAACAAAAAACCCCTCACCCTACTTTAAAAAAATGTAAAGGAAACCCCTACAAATAGTCTCCTACAGTAATTCACATTTGTACAAGTCATCAAAGGGTGACCAAACACACTCCTGTTGGGGTAGGTATGATACTTAAATCTTTGCACAACAGCAAAGTTCTCCTCTGTTTTGTAACTGAATGAAAAAACATGAATTTTTATGGTGCAACAGCAGGAATAGCAAGGATTAACCCTGGCTGCACAGACCTGAATATGAACAATCCTAACACATCCCATCCTTCCTACACAAGGTTAATCCTGCTGCGGGTACCTGTCCTTCGCTAGGCTGAGATTTCGTTAAATATGTTTCCATTAGAGTAGTTTGATTTGGTTTTTTTTTAATGAACATGGTGTGCCAAAATAAACTTACGGCTGCAAAAAGATGATGTAGCTCAATGTGAAATTAGAATAGTGTCCTAAAGGACATGTTCAAGGCCTATAAATGTTAATACTGTATTTTCCACAGAACTCTGTTTGATAAACTTCTCTATGAATATTCCAGGCATGATTTCTATTACGGCCACATTTCCCTACTCAATTGCTGGATTTCATTTCACTATGAATAAGTAACTATCCAGGGATTTTTGGCAGCTTAGTGTTGTTCTAACCTGTTGGTCTTGTAATTAGCTCCAAATGTTGTTTTCATGAAGCTGTATTCTTCTTGATACATCCTAAAGTCCTCAGCTATCTATACTTAGCCTATTACATTAATGCTAGGGAACATTATTATATAAATAGCATTAAAATTGCAAGAAGCTATTGCCTGGATGTTTTCCAGGTACATCTTTGAAAAGAAAAGGTTTTCATCTTTGGTATGGAAACAAAAGTGCCAAAGGCTGTGGCAGATGCTGGAGGAAGATATTCAGAGTGAGCATCGTGGTTTGGGCCGGAGCGGCCACCAAGATGGACAACAGATGCTGTCCCCAGCCTCTCTCTCCAAGGAGAGAGGGGAGACAGAGAGAGAAAGACACTTAGGAGTTTAAAAGGAACTAAACTACTTTAATGAAATATTAATAACAATAAAAAAAATAGATCTTTAATAAAAGATTGGGATCAAAAGCAGATGAACAGACAGAGTCCTCCTCAGACGCCGGCCATTGAAGAAAGAGGGCTGACCCAGTGATCCTTCAGCTTTTGTCCTGAGCGTGAGGCAGACGGGATGGAATACCCTGTGGGGCAGTTTTGGGTCCCTATCCAGCCCTTTCCACTCCTCCCCGCAGGTGGGACCCCTCTACGCTTTTCCACTTCCCACCCTCACACGGCGCAAATACCCAAGTCGGCTGCCCCTGGTTGTGATAGCAATAAGGATAAGCCAGAGCCTTTCTGCATCAACTGTAAACATGGGTCTCATCACTCTGAGAGCAAATAGTTTCTGCACAATATGCTGTGAATTTCATCAGTGAGGAGAGGCCTAGCTAAAAAGTACAGTTACTGAACAGAAAATCGGTTTTGTTTTACCTAAAAGCAGGACAGTGAGACTTGACTGCCACCCAAGTTCATCAGAAGGGTTCTTCAGTCTAGTGTGCTGTACTGAACATTTATGTATTCTTTTTATACATTTATATATTCATGTATATGTACATAGTTATACATATGCATGTATGTATTTTCCAGACCACATCAACCTGAAAAACTGTTTTCTCCAGAAGGGGGAGCGAAGAATTAATGAGTTCTCACTTTGACTTTTGTCTTTATTGCCCCCTCAGTAGGTGAGGCCGGGCCAGTCCTGAGCTGACTGGTGGCATGGCCAGGTGGGCAAAGCGACCCGGAGAGCAATTGCACTGCGGGGCGAAGAGGAGAGAGAAAGGGTCGCTCCATCCCTCACAAGGGGGGCAAGAGAAAGGTTGCTATGGGCAAAGCGCCTTAATCCAGTCCTGCCTGGGGCTTCCTTCTGTGAAATCATAAAAAATTATTATTTAAGAACTAATTAAGATAAGTTTCATCAGTGCAAGTCTAAACTTTCCTACTACCCAATACTGGAAAGGCCCTCCAGCCCAGGAGAGATCTGAAAACCACATCATCCTAGATTCTGGCAGGAGATCACCAACATGCTTACACAGCTGAAGAGATTCCTTTGTGATTCAGTCCAGCGTGGCAGGAATGAGAAAAAATGTTATATCAGTTAAATACTGGTTTTCAGCTTCATTTGGGTTTTCCTTTCAAAAAGGCCAGGAATAAACCTGGGTGAATGGATTCCTTTTATAGCAAGAACAACTCCGGCATCCCTCGGGGCGATTGCTGGACAAGGGTGCCGAGTCAGCAAAAAGCCCTGCGCAGTCCCAGGCGCCGAAACATGTCCCTACTGACACTCAGCAGAGGCCGGGTGACTGCTCCGCTTGCCTTTGGCAGTTGCCTGAAGTCACTGCCAAGTTGTTAGACCACTTTCATTTTTAAACCTATTGACGAGCATTTAACGTTAATGAAATGTTACTGCTGAGTAATTCTGGCAGATGAAACTCAGTTAGTTCATTGTGCATCCAATTTATTTAGTGCTAGATGTTTGCCCTTATTTTCTTTATGCACGTAAAAGTCAGATTTGGATTAAAACTTTGCATCTGAAAAAAGACCATTCTTTATAAAGTTAGGCAAATTTCTATGTAAATTCTTGTCTCTGCATTTTGCATAGAACTCTACTTGGGGGCATACATCTTGCCAAGATGGACAGGCAAGGTGTAGGCTGCTCCCAGTGCCTAATACTCATTAAACCCACGATGACGGAGATAGTGCTCATCTCTACCAAACCATTTTAGCAAATGCAATAGCAGTGAACAACTGAAAGAGATCTTACACAACCCCACAGGTAGGGGAAGGTTCTGGCTGAGATGATGGATGGATCAGGAGGAACCCAATTCCATCATGTCCAGGTACTGAATTCAGAGAATCTGTGTTATCCTGCACCGTGAGCACCACAGCATCCTAACTGGCCATCAGTTTATTGCATTACACACAACAGGTTAAATGCAGTAGCCGTCAGAAAGAAGAGACAACCCCAGGGCCAGTAGGGAGGTATAGAATGTCCAGTGCAGCAGTCCCGGCGTGCAGCACGTGGCACACATGCCTGGGCAGGGACAGGAGCTGCAGGAGCTGCCCTGCTCACACACACTCCTGTGCACGCTCCACTGTGCTGGGTGGCTTTTGACGCGCAACAGGATAGGTGACAAATATCTGATATAACACCTTTCAGCTGCCTCTCTCAGAGACATATGATTGAAATACGACAACATTAATACTTCCCCCTGCCCAAGAAAAACAAATCAATTTTTGCTACCACACTGTACCATAATCCTGTGCTTACCAATGCCTTCTCTATCTTCTACCGGCAAATGTAACCCTGAGCTAAAGAGATTTTTCAATTATATTAATTTCTAAATGACTGACTAAATCTAGCAAAGTAGATGGGGAAAAACCTGCCCTATCACAGATCCCTGCCCAAATGCATGAGAAATGTTTTCTGATTTATCCTATCTCTACCTGAGCACGCTGACCCCCGTGAGGCCGGCAGCGAGGAGGCAGCGTGCGTTAGCTGGCAGCTTAGCTCCTCTGGTCCTTGTTAGTATTCATGGGCTTCTGTAATGCTATTTGGACAGGGCTCTGCAGCGAAATTTGGGCACGCATCCCTTACAAACTTCACCTGGTTGAGGCAGAAAGCTGTACTCAGGGGAGAAGGGACGCAGCCCAAGGGAGGTATGGCTGTAATTTAATTGTTGGATGTTTATTTGCCAGCAAATCCCTGAAGGGTGATATATTATTGCACAATGGGCCAGCCATTAGCTCAGCCCATCCCTCGGTTTTACAGGAGGAGATAAAGCACTGAGACTCCCACCAGAAGGAAAGCTGCTTCAGAAGGGTCAGCACCTCTAAACACTCAGCTCAGCACTGAACAAGTCAGTGAGTCCCACTCCTGCCCCCCGGGCACCACAGAGCTCCTGCCAACCTGCCAGCCCTGGCCTGGCAAAGACCACAATACATGGAACACCAGAGCTTGCACCGGCATCGGCGTTACAGCTTGTCAGAGGACACATCGTGGAAAAGCCTGTATTGAGGATTTTTTTAGTGCTGAAGGAATGGGATTTTCCTACAGCTTCCAATGGAAATAAGCTGTGCTTTTTTTTTTTTTTTTCCTCTTTTCTTTCTCCTCTTTTTTAGTAAAGGAAGTATTTCATGTTATCAGAATACCTGGAAGACTCACAAGGTGTTGTGGTTCAACCCCAGCCAGCCGCTAGACCCACTCTGCCATTTGCTCACTCCCTGCAGCTGCGATGCAGGAGAGAATCAGAGAGTAAAAGTTGCAAAAAAGACAGTTTAATAAGTAAAGCAAAAGCGGTGCACACACACAACCAAAGCAAACCAAGGAATTCATTCAGTGCTTCCCATGGGCAGGAGGTGTTCAGCCATGTCCAGGTAAGCAGGGCTCCAGCACAGATAGAGGTTACTTGGGAAGACAAATGCCATCACTCCGGACGTCCCCTTCCCTGTTCCTTCTTCCCCAGCTTTATATATGGAGCATAACATGGTGTGGAATAGCCCTTTGGCCAGTTGGGGTCAGCTCTCCTGGCTCTGTCCCCCCAGCTTCTTGTGCCCCCAAGCCTGCTCGCTGGCAGGGTGGAGGAGCAGAAAAGGCCTTGATTGCTTAGCAACAGCTGAAACCACCAGGGTGCTGTCACACTATTCCCACCCCAAATCCAAAACATAGCACTACCCAGCAGCTAGCAAAAAATTAACTCCAAACCGGCTGAAACCGCGACACAAGGAGAGATGGACATTGAGGCAGAACATCTCTTCACCGTAAAGTGTGAGAAACAGAAGTAACACATAGTAAAGTGGTCTGGTTCTTTCTTTTTTTCTCACGTTGGCAAAAGTCATCCCTTGGAGAGCTGGGACACCTTGCAGTGGGCAAAGGCTTGGGGGACACGCGCTGCCCCAACTAATGCCAGGACGGAGCAACCGCTCAAGCACATGCCAATGTGCAGAGGCGTTCCTCCCATGTTAGTGGGACTTCAACCTCAGGAGGCAGCCAAAGTGAAATCAAGACAATGAACAATCACTCTGCAAAACTACCGCTGCTGGGTGGGAGTGAGCGGAAAGGAGCGGGGCAGTGGACGCAGAGAGCCTGTGC
This sequence comes from Chionis minor, assembly GCA_013398295.1. Taxonomy (NCBI): domain Eukaryota; kingdom Metazoa; phylum Chordata; class Aves; order Charadriiformes; family Chionidae; genus Chionis; species Chionis minor. Next base: position 692,680 of record VZSF01008493.1, on the reverse strand, counting down.
TGGAAGCGCTCTACAGGCTGGAGGGGAATATCTCACTTTTTTACTATTTCTCATGTTGAACAGCTGTGCACAAAACTGAGACAACAGCCAAAAATCAAATTTGTTCCTCTCCGAGATTCCTTTCAGATTCTTCTAAACGCAAATACCCGCGTTACCACCTTTTCTATTTGGCATGCCTGTGAAATGAAAACAAGGCTTTCTGCAGGTTTTTATTGTCAGTCTTTTTCGCTTTTCCCTTTGTTGTGAATGTTTCTGAATGGAAGGTAACAAGTCACAGCGCTGCAGAGAAAGCAGTTAACAGCCATTCATTCCGTGCAGGCAAATAAACAGAGAGCTTTAGCATAGAGAATGAAAGCAAAAAAGGAGAGAGGAGGCATTGCGCTTGCATTCCTCTCACGTCGAATCCCCCAGTGAACTTCAACTGACATGTGGTACCAGCTTGCCAATACCTTGCTTTTATGGTTGACTGATAAATTATTAGATTTATCTGATGCCTAGCAACTATCAATTAACAGTTTGAGACCAGATTAATTGATATGCTTTAATTTCTCTGCTGTTTTCTTCAACATGCCTCCAGAGATCCACACGCCCCCTCTGCTTAGAATGAGTAATATTCTTCGTCTCTGCTCTTGCCATGCCACACACAGGGATGGATGTTTTGGCAACGCATTTGTATTCATTCAGATTGTCACAGCTGCATTCTGTGTCTGAGACAGCCCGAGGTGCATGATTTATGGTCCCGTCCTTTAAAACATGATCAACTTTGTAAAATCAATCAATGGAAGCTGCTATGGCAGAGAAAACAAGGAAGGCTTTTCTCACTGCAGGTTCTGTACTGTCATTTTATTATTTAATGTTTCGCTATCAGTAGAGCAATTCTGAAAAGTCTCTATGATGAGCACTCCCTGGCAATAGCTCATCTATTTGCCAAACTAACATCAAAGTAACATCCATAGGATTAACTATGGACTCAGTAAGTCGAAAACAGGAGATACAAGGCAACATAAGTCATGCAAATATAAATCACACAGGCACTCCACTACTTCATGGATTAAATCTTGGTATAAATTATTTATGAAGTGTCTGTGGGGCCGGAAGCAGCCTGTTAGCGATGTAGCCTGTCACTGCCCGCTACATCCTCTGCTCGCTGGTTTAAGTTAAAACTTTAAAGAATTTGAAAAATACGTCAGCCTAATGTTCTTCTGTTGGAAGTTTGGCCACAGCAACTCAGCTGGTTTTGTGGGTGAAGCTACAGAAAATCACCTGCTTTTTCTTTTCTTAAAATTATTGGACAAACTCTTTAGCCACTCGCCTGGGCTTTTTCCTTTCCCTTGCGTCCTGATGTGTTTCTCCCCACCATACCTGCATTCCCAGGATTTGCAGCAAAGACTGCAGGTTAATTTTGTATAGAAAACTCTCATTCTGGCATCACTGTGTTTTAAATGCTTAACAAGGCAACACTTGTGTTCTTCCGATGAGAAGTACCTGTCTGCATACGATGGAAGAGCAACATGAAGCCAGTGTCCCTGCTAGAAGAACTGTCATATAAGGGGGAACATAAATCACATTTTTTTATTTAGCTATTACAGCTAAAGCACAGCTCATGATAATAAAGGAATAGCAACTTCCCATTAAAACCAAGGATAAGTGAGGATAAGTGAGAGCTGAAAGGTTGCTGAGTCAGCTATTTGGAGTGCAAACAGACTGCCCCTACTTCAGCCAAAGTGCAGCCAGTCTGTACAGACCAAGCATTACACGCTGCAGACCAGCTCTGTGAATGCCACAGCAACCTTTTTATAGATACTGTTAGCCTCAAAAAAGGGCATTTCAGGAAAACTGCTGTGAATTATTACCTTCAGTATTCATGGTTTTTACACTTGCAGACCCACCTGCTGTGTGCCCTTTCATTGACAGAAGGAAGGCTCCTAGAATGGGGAATATATAAATACGCACCACCTCACCCCTAGTAACATAAACAGCTGCATGGTGCCAGGGAAAAGGGGGAAATTCCATATCCCTTATTCCATCTGCATTTTGATGACAGGCGCTGCTGGGTGTCTGTGGAGGAGTGCCTGTAAGCTTGAGCACGAGGTACGACCCACGAGACGCGGCGTGAGGGCAGACCCCTGAGCTGAGCACCGGAGCGTGCTGTGCTGGGGGACCCCAGCCCGCCCTGCCTGCACCCACACCCCTTCCCTGAACAAGCCCACCCTGGCTTTAGGCTTTCAAAGTGGTCTCGGGTGAGGTACTGGAGTCAAAATCCACCTCTGCAAAGGTACCTCGGAAAAAGGCACCGCACTTCCAGGCAGGCCAGCTGGTGAACGCTCTCCTGAAGCTCTGTGCCTACAGCCCTGGGACGGACACGTGCCACGCATGGCTGCTTCCCTGCCCGCAGCGAGGAAGAGCTACTGGTTGAACGCACTAAACATTGCACTAGGAACCAGGATCAAGCAAATCATACCTAAACAAAGCATCAAGGTAAGCTTTATAAATAACCATTTTAAAGGTCCGTGTTTACTAACAGTCACATCCTAGTTGTTCCTTGTATTTGGCAACACAAGCCGTAGTAAACTGTCAAAGTATCGTTCTTTCCCGCAACACCACCCAAACACGATCCGTCCAGCAGCAGGCAAGCGCCTGGCAAGCAGAGATCCTACCTGAGGGAGAAAAGGCATTGCTGGGGGGTGAATACCTCATTCCCCTCCAGGACACAGGTGGTGGAGCTGCCCTTCATGCCCAGGAGCCAGTTTGCCCCGTGGCCCTGCTCAGACCAGACACAGCCTGGCTGCGGGCAGGGGCTGATCCACAGCCCTCCCACCGGCCCAGCCCACAGAAATTATTCTGGCCTTCTCCAATGTTTGCAAAAGAGTTCACAAATAAACAACTAATAAGAAGGCTTGAAAGAAGGGTTGCTGCACAGCAGATTGCAGAACTGTGAATGAGATTCATGGCTGTGTTACTCACAGTCTTCTTACTCTGTCTTCAATATTTTAATTAAATGGCATAAACACGTTTTTATTCATTGCAAAAAACCATTTGGGGGGATGCTGAATTATTTGCTGTTTGAAGCAGCCAAACCACTTGTCAAAACAGATTTTCAAAGCTTAAAACAGAATCTGAAGTAATGAAGTATAATTTAAAAGGCGCAGGATGTACCCTCCACATTTTGAACTCGCTTCTAAAAAATCCTCTCAAAAATACTCAGCTTAGTGCAGCCCCAGCTAAGCCCTTGCTAACATGTACCACACCTCCAACATGCAAGTGACCTACTGAAAATCCCGTTAGTTGTCCCAAATCTTTTTAGAGAGACTAACATAAACCACATCTAATTCTTACTGCTCGCTATGGCCTTGAACCAAATGGCTGTAACAGAGACTACTGCAAAATCAAAGCAAAAAACCAAAAGAACTGCCATGGAATTTTGTATAGACGTTAACAGTTAAACAAACTCTCTGATTTCTCAATTTCAACAAAATTGATTAACACGCTACTGCTTACAACACAAGCTGGAGATAGCCCTCAAAGGACCAGTGAGTTCATGCAGGCAGTGTGTGTTTATCTGCTCCTCCACTGAGTTCCAAGCCCTGCGGTGCCAGAAACGCCAGAGCAGAGATGTTGGCTGCATATTGCGCTTTAGACAACTTCTGAGGGTCTTCAGGCACCCTGCATGCAGCATCATTACCTGAACAACTGTCCCCAGCCGCAGTGCACCGTGACGAGATAGAGAGCAAACGGGTGAGGGAATACTTGACAGACACCTGGTGGACAGATAGGACCTGTCTTTTTTTTAATTGTCTAGAAAATGTATGTGACTGCAGTTCTCATTCTGTATAATGCTCATACCTGTAATATTTGTGGTTTATTGTTCTTACGTCTCTAGATGCTAATCTTCATGGTTTTAAAGATTTGAGAGATTGGACAACACTCACCAGCAGAACATCTGCCCAGGCAGCAAGATGGATAGTGGGAGCTCTTCCCACCAGGCTCATGCTGTGGGGGAAGGATGGAAATCTGCCCCCGGAGCACAAAACCAACAAAATGCGCACAGGCAGCTGCACTGGGGATGTTTGATAGAGCGAATAAACGGCAGGAAATCTGAAGTTTTGCCACATCTGCTCCCCACAGCCTCTGGTGCTTCTGTGAGTCAGCGACACCTCCCCTGCGAGGGACCGCTTCTTGCATCCCCTGCTGCACGTCAGCGCAGTGTGACAGGCCCAAGTGCTCTTTGAGCAGCACCTAAGTTCTACGTCCTTGTTTAAGCATTCATAGGATAATATTCTTTTTAAAGTACATTTCAGGCCAATGTCTATGAGGCCACCCAAAATACCAGGAAACCTGGATATAAGATATGAGTCAGGCTTGCAAAACCCACCCCAGAAAATTCCCAGGATTAGCACCAGATTTGTTACCAGCTTTTTACCCCTGAAAGTGATTATTTTGCAAGCTTTCACATCTCCAATTTTAAATTTTATTTACAGTTAAGATTGCCAAAGCAGTAAAAAATCCAGGAAGACTTTAGCACGAAACTTATTCTTGCTGTTTTGAAGACTGGTCAGGTAGTCGAGACTTTATTAAACAGCAGTTCTTATGTATTTTCCCATTTCCCTCTTGTTACCTACCTCATGCTTAAACAATGTTACTAAAAAAAAAAATAATGAAAGAAATAGAAAAAGGGATTTCCCTGAATTTCATTATCAACTAATTTACTTTTCTGCTGTGAAACAATCATGTTGACTTTTCCTTTGTACCACAAGAGAATAAGATCAGGGCGAAAAGAGTTTCAAAGGTTTTCTACGAACACAAAATATTATGTCAAAATGGAGACACAAAATAACAAAGCTCTCCATCTCCATCAAGAGGCTTTCACACCTAAGAAGGCATTAAGCAGGAGGTGAAATATCTGTAGATATATTAAGAGGTATATAAAAAATTGTAATTAAATTAGTGAAAACTATTTTCCTTCATCTCCTGCATGCAGAAGGAAGCCATGATTTTGCAGGATCTGTATTTAGCTGGATGTCATGTTTCCTCTACAGATACAACTTTCCCACTAGAGGCTTTTTGGACCACCTAGCTGGAAAATAACAGCTGTAATTTAGCATTGCTTTTTGACATGAAGGAAACGGATTTGCCAGTGGGGTCTCAACGTCTCGGCTGTGTGCCTGTATCACCATTCATCATGACATATGGTGGAAAGAGCACGTGTTACGCCTTGGGGTCATTTTGATTGCAAATGCATTTTCTTCCAATTTGTTTCAGACTATTTTCTATTATCCGCCAAGTTTTGGAATACCATTGGGTTCAATTATTATCCAAAAAAGAAATGGAGCTGGAGGTTGCAAGAGTGTGTATTGGGGACTGTGTAATAATGTGGAAAATGTTTTGTAACTCTCAAGACTAAAGGGCATTTTTCTGAAAGTATGAATATCAGAAAATATGAGCTCTTCAGCAACGGTGAAGAACAGGAAGATGAAGAGCAGCCTCAGGTTGTGGGGCATGTTTTAGGAATGTCTTAGAAAATTTGTGGGGCAAAATAAGTACTGCCTGAACCTGGATGAAAAATTGTTCATTGCCTTATACCAAAGAGAGTCAATAAAAAGTCCTTCAGTCCTTGGGAGGTTCCATAATCCCCCCCAGAATTTTTCCCTGATCTTGGTTGCTCATTATACACTCTTCTCACTGGCGGCATAGCTGATGAATTTCAACACAAACCCCAGCCCATTTTACATGGAGAGAGGATGCTGGAATATCATCTCACAATGACACTGGACAAAAAAAAAAAAGCTATTAGCATTAAATTATCTGCTCCCAGATAATTTCCCAGATGAATCACCATAAAAGGCTCTGAAATGGTCTCTTGCTCTTTTTCTTTGCATAACATTTCATTGTACTCAAGACTTGAGGATCTGTAATTCATCAGGCTTTTATCTGCACCAAAGCATTGTTTTTGGCAGAGTCCCTGATTACGTGAGAAGCAGAAAAGCCGAGTTTGCCAGACTGGAGGTTTAACCTGTAAGAGACAGAGCACAGGTCATGGCGCTCCTGCAAGAGGAGGGGGCTCTAACAGAGAGTAGAGCATAGCTGGGTGCTAGTGATACCCCTCATCATCTCATCTGGGCAGCACTCAAGGTGTTTTCCTTTGTGGATGATTATTCACGAGGAAAGGGCATAGCATGGCATGACAAATTCCAGGCACTGGGCGATTGCACAGCTGTTTGCAAGGCTCAGTCAGACAGGCTACCCCTGTCTCTCTCTTCAAAACCTAAGCCATCGTGGTAACTGCAGTGATTGGCATCATAGGAGTTAGATTTTTGGCCGTTGTTCTCTTCTCCCCTGTCTCTGAAGCCCTGCACCAGCTGCACTTCCACTGACCTCCCTCACAGTCCCCGGACATCCTCCCAGTGCTCCCCATACAGCTCCCACCGGAGGCTCAGTGGCTGCCAGGGAGGTACCAGGGAGCAGGGTGTCCACTGGGCTGATCCCCCGGCCAGGCAGGACCCAGGCCACGTTCTCCTGTGCACAGCAGTGTCTGAGACACTGAAGAAAGCCAGCCCCAAGCCAGTGCTCCCCATAACGTGTCTGCTCTCGTACTAGGGTGAGGCTTATTGCATTAATAGCCTGAGACCGGCAGTGCCAGTGGGCTGGGTGGGAGGGGATGGTACCCCACACCTGGAGCAGCAGAGAGTCTGGAGGTATTGGAGTCCAAGAAAACATCTCTAACACCTTGCAGTGCTTCCCCTCCATGTCCCCAGGGCCACACTGAGCTGCCACTGCCCATGGAGACGGCTGTCCCCTTCCAGCGCCCCCCCCACTCTTGAGGACGCCTCCCAAAACTGCAACTCTGCGCTGGAAAAGCCCTATGCCCTTATGTGACTGGCAGAAAGGAATTAAGAAAACAAGGTCTTACCATCCACAGACAGGCATGAAAATAATTAAAGAGAATAACTGCCATGATAGCGGACTCCGCATCACGCAAGAGGAACGGGCCTAATTATAATCTCCAAGGTGATGCTGAGCACGGCTTGCTAAACACACTGTGTGAAATTCCAGCTGCCTCCTCCACAAATGGAGATAAACACACAAAATCATTTGTTCCAAGTGCATGTGTGTGGCTGTTTCCTTATTCAGGGTAACAAGACTGCTACAAAGTTTACATTTTTCTGTTTACTGGGAAATTTGGCCAAATCAATAGTTTGTGACAAAAGAAAGTAACAAAACCTGTAATAGAACCAAGTGGTAAATAGATAGTTGTTAAAGAAAAAATTCATGAGCTCTAATGCTCTCATTTCTGATGTGATTTTGGGTGGGGAGAAGTGACCCAGTGACAACTAATAAAAAAGAACTTATCAGCTATTTTTTTCGGTGCCCAAACTGTGCTGCCTGGCTCCCACGCAGACATGGCAGTGCCCCGCAGAGCCAGGGTGGCTGAGCTGCAGCCTCGGTGGCCAGCACGCCACCAGGAACCCGGCAGCCCAAATTCACGACTCTGGCCAGGGCTCACAGCCCCTACACCTGACGGCCGCCGACCTCTGGGTGGTTTGGTGCATGGTGCAGAGTTTCGCCACTTTATCCCCGTGTATTGCCAGTGCCATCTGGCAGCAGCTCCTGCGCTCCAGTTTCCGTGCAGTTATAAATGGATCAGAGACCTGTCAGGCTGCCAAGTGAACCATCATTATCATTCAAGATATCATTTAGCACATACTCCACATGGCAGTCAATTGCTTGCGTTATAATCACCTCGTAAAACTGTGACTCCATAGATAAAATATCCCTGCGAGACAGTCTTTACCTGTTACATTAAACTTACAGATATTTAAAATGTCAGATAATCTTTCATCTGAATTGCACTGCTGTCTAATGCAGTCAATCAGCCAGCTCCGGTAAGTAGGTTTTGGTTCTCAGGAAAGAGACAGGATGAAGCAGCTCTTCCGCATTTGCTCACAAATGTCCCATTTGTCTTGGGATGTGAGAAACTAATTTTGCTGTGTGTAACCCTGAGTCCTTTGGATATTACAGTGCTAAATTTGAAAGATCATCTTTTAAAGACAAGGCAGCTTGTCACAGTGCAAAGTCTCCTCTTTCGTGTTATCTTCACTTTTAATATTGTTTCATAACCTCAATTTTGAAGTAAAATTATGCTAAAAAGATAGAATAATCGTGTGTACATTTTTTTAAAAAGTGATTTTCACTTTTAGTGTTTAGACTACAAGAACTAGAGTTGCTAGTAAGCTGAGGACCCTGGTTTATTAAATACACGCGCTTCCAGAGAAGACAAAATGACTTCGGTTTCCCTTTTCTCAAAGGTGAGGCGATGCGTAGTCAAGACGGCAAGTGTGGCTCAGCCCTCCTCCAGAGCCTCCCTCTTTCTGCAGCCAGGATCGCTGCTCTCTCCATCCTCTTCTGGTACCAGTGCCACCACGTCTGTGCAAACGTGCCGGCCCTGCCGCCCAGCTTTCTCTCTGCCAGCAGGGAGGGCAGCCAGTGGGCCAACCGAAATCATGTGCTGCCAGAGGAGCAGAGCTGAGACCACAGCTATGCCCAGAGACCACAGCTCTACGTTGAAAGTGTCTCTCTACACTACAGGCACCTGCCAGACTGGATTCCTTCCGTGGCTACTGCTACATAGACAGTAGACCACAAGCCACGCTCCGAGCACATAGGAGCATCAACACAAACACTCCTACTGTCCTTTGGGACACTGCGACCCAAGCGAGGTCACCCCATGGCTGTGCGACGCTGTGCCCGAGCCTCCCTCTGCTTACCAGGATGGGTCACTCTTTTCAGCTCTGCTGCTCTCGCCAAGCCTAGGCAGAAGTTGCAAACCTTCAGGGCGTTTACCCAACTCCACTCATTCGCCAGGTTAGTAGCCAGGACTGAAGTAACAGCCCTAAATCTAAGCCTGGTGAAAGCCAGGGCCACAGCGCAGAACTAGACCTTGGCCCTCGCATCGCAAGATGTCAGTGCCACTTCGTTTGCCATGTCCAAGCAGTGGAGATACTCCAAGCTGCAAGATCAACAGGCTCAGAAGAAATACTATAAAATCAACTTATGAGAGTCCAACTCTAATCCTTGAATGCAGCATATTGCAAACCCTGACACAGCTCCAAAAGCGGCAGCACTGTCCCCTACCACAGCCAAGGCCGCCTATTCTATGGACACCGTTAGGAGACGGCAACTGAGGCAGGGGTACGACTGTTGGGTGCTCCAAGCGCAGCAAGATGCAAAATGTGCCCGCAGCAAAGCCAGGGCAGCCTCCGGGGTGCAGCAAATCTTCTGCTGTCACAGCCCACTCCCCCGACACGCGGCAGGCGTTTCATTTATATTCCCCAGAAATGATAGCAGGAGTCATCTCCTCCTCTTCTGTGTAACTCAGTTTTCTGATAATTGCGTTTATTGCTACCATGCTGTTGTTTACACGTCTCTGTTATTAGATTGCTTTGTGGGGAGCTGGTTTAATGCAACATTCGACACCTGGGTTTATATTATTCTGTGTGAGCATCAAAAGGCCAACCAGAGAGACACATTGTACACTTCTGTCCAGCTTCTTTTCCCAATTCCCAGAAATGCTTAATCAAGTTAACGTCTCACCAAGGTACCTCCAGATCCGTTCATAGGGATTTCTGTGTTTCTTTTATCATGTAAAACCTTTCACATTGGCCGCAATGTTGTTATGGCAATACAGGGTCATAGACTTGGACAAGAAAAAGGAATTCTCATGATGAGTCTCAGTTTGAGACACACAGGATGCAATTTCAAAGGATATTGGGAAATCACGTGCACTTGTGCACTAAAGCAGAAGCTGTGCTTAGAATGAGCACTCGAGTTGGGCTGCGTCATCTTCTTCCACCAAATTACCATAAAGCGAACGAAACCCAGGGGCGTTTAAAGAAATAAATTACTGCGTGTGCACGTTTGGGACTAGTGCTCATGAACGAAGCTGCTCTTTGCAGGAACAGCACCAATTTACAAAGGAACCTGTTGTTATAATATCTCCATCTCATTTTGCAGGTGGCAGAGGCTCAGCAAAGCCCAGCCGGAGCATCTGCCCAACGCCAGGCCATGCCTGAGGTCCCACCACCATGATCTGGAGCTGAATGAGGCAGGTCAGTGGCATCATTTCCAATGAAAATAATGTGGGGTTAATTGCCCTTAAATAACCCAGAATTAAGAATTTCACGTGCTACGGTCACAGCAAACCAGTGTAAGAGAATATAATTTCCTTTCTGGAGGACAACTACTAAGTACCTGCAGTAGGGTCAAAGTCACCTGCCTTCAGTCTGGGGGGACCAATCTCAAGAAATGCACTTCTAGCTCCCTTTCCTTTGCTTCACACACACCTTTCAGTCAGAAAAATCATGAATAACGTAGACATTCACACACTGTACCACCTCAAGAGTATCATCATCTATTTGTTATGAGAAATAACCATTTTTCTATGTGCCAAAACAAAAAAATGCAGCAGAGTGACAGTTCTCCTCCTCCTCTTTCTTCCCAGCATGAGTCAAGCACTACTAAAGACCTGCACACTTAAAGTGCTAAATTTGACTTTATATTTCGTATCAGGAAGGTACCTGGGAAGCTCCAATGACAGTCAAGAGAAGTCACCAGACACAAGGATCTAGCTCATAATTTTTGTAAGTGCTCTGGAAAACAGCTGGTCTATAAACGTGCCCCAGCCTTGACAGCCTTTCTGCTCTTGGACGCAAATCTGCAGTTCTGACCGGCTCCCTACGGGCAATGCTGCTCCCCCCATCTCCCAACCATCCCCATTTGCTGCATGGTGGTCTCAGCCAGCCTTAGCCCGCACACCCGGCGATGCATCCAGCCACCAAACCTCTCAGCTATTTGTTTGCATCTTTTTAGCTCCAATCTGTTCTACTTTGCACGCAGGTCTCCATACAGCTCACCGCTCCATCCCTCCCTCTATTTTGAGCAGGCGGCTCACGTGAAGTGCAGTGGGGCCAGCTTCAGAAATCATCCTCGCAAGCATCGTGGGATAAGCACAGCGATCTCACACCCAGCGCCCAAGTCCATCCTCATTTGCACTGCAGCAATGTGCTGTATGTAGCGCTTCGTCTTCCTAAGCCGTAACGAGGCAACATGTGCCCAAGGCGCTGACTAACCTTTAGCTTTTTAGAAATGGGTCCAGCCTCACAACAGGCTACTTAGAGCTGCGCTGTTACATAAAGGACCTGATAAACCCCGTTATACTCTCTTCTTGTATAAATCCTCCCTTAACTCAAGAAGAGACCATCAGAGGGAAGCAACTCCATTGTGGCTGGAGAATAGTTCCTCCGCCACATTCACCCCACACAGTCACATCCTCGCACAGAGGACCATAGCCCTTCCACAACAGCACGAGGTGGACGCGCTGCGCTTCTGAACGTGGGAAAGCACACCGCCAAAATAAATGCTCACAACTGGAATTTTTTTCGAGCAAAATACAGAGAACCAAACCCCAAGAGCTGGATTTTTAAAGGAAGATTTCTCATGTTTTCTTTTCCTCAGAATATTCCAGCACGGCTGCAGAATGCTTTTAACTGTGGTTACACATTTGCTTTAAATTAATACCGACCTATTAACAGCGATACTATTGCTTTAGTTACTGTTTTCTCAAACAGTAAAAACACATCCCATGGCTGTACCTCAACAGACAGGCCTTGTACATTGTACACAATCAAAGAATTAAATTGTACAGATTTCCAAACACTTCTCCAAACCCTCTGAGAACACTGCGTTTTCAGTGCCTGTTGTGGTTTAACCCCAGCAAGATACTAAGCACCATGCAGCCACTCGTTCACTTCTCCCAGTGGGACAGGGAAGAGAATTGGAACAGTAAAAGTGTGAAAACTCGTGAGCTGAGATAAAGACAGTTGAATAAGTAAAGAAAACTGTATTATCAACACGATTTTAGCACAAATCCAAAACCTAGCCTCATACTAACTACTATGAAGAAAATCAACTCTATCTCAACCAAAACTAGCACAGTGCCAGAAAAATTCCTCTTAAGTTATGGAGACATTTCCCAAGGTGATTTTAATTGTGAGAGGGGGACTATATTGCTTAGTAAGTTCATTTCAAAGTGGGAGAATTCTCCAAATGCAGAAATCCTACAGGTGACATCTTCTACTGCCAACAAAACTAGGGCCCAAGGAAAAAGGAAAAATACTGTTGCTAAAAAGACAAAATGTTTTTAATAGTGATCAGCTCACTGCTCAAATCTCAACCATAAGAGAGACGTTTCAATCACAGAAGCACAATGGATGAGGGAGTCGGCCTATTCCTGGGACTACGGCAGTACCGGCACGTGCATGTTAACTCCAAACATGAACTCAGTGCTCAGCAGTGTGAAAAAAATGATGCTTGATCATTTGGATGCTGCGAGTAGATATTAATATTAGCTACGACAAGTCTTACAGCAGCCGCTTCTAGGTACTCGAGTAAATGCTCTACAACACTTTTTTCATCCTGGGGCTCAGTTCACACTTTGTGTTGCATGTGTTAACTGAGGGGAAAAAAAACCCAGCACTATTTTGTATCTCTCTTTCCTGAGAGGTATGTGAAAGTAGAATCAACAAAACATAATAGTAGGACTTCTTATGGAAAGAGTTAGAATTGAATACGCTTTGCACAATGTCAATGGGAAATTCCAGGTATGGATCATCCAGCTCCTGTAGATCAGCTATGGGTTCGCAAACTTCAGTGTTTCCACTGAGCACACCACCTCAGAGAAGCCGAAGCTAATAGATACGTTCTTGCTTATCCAAATATTTAAGGCTATTAAAGTCCCTGGTAGTGTCTTCATTTAATTGGTAATGTTTTTCCCAAGGGACAGATGAAATGGAGCCATCTATCCAGTCCCTCTCTGGCAGCAGTGTTTTCTTTGTTCACCTGCATCATTAGGCAAGAAAGAACAGCAGTGATAAACTGCTTTTAATACTTGTCTGCCTTGACTATAGAGAAGCCATTGTCAGCTAAAATAATTGGCAACTGCAACTATTCTTGCTGGTGAGCTCTTTCTCCAGAATGTTTTTATCTTACTGTGGTCCTTGGCACACACTGCAGAGCTCTTCTCCAGGCTTTTCACTTGGGATATTTCTAATTATTATTATGCTTATTTATGGTGTCCCTGAAGGAAGACATGTGCAGACTTAAATAGCAGTGGACCAAGAAAGTTATTGTAAAGCTCTATAAAGTAGATTGGTTCTTTGCAATAGCCCTGAATTTTGGCACAGAATGGATATAGAATCAACTTCACTGGACTTTGCTGCCAGTCCCCAGAAAAAGGAGCAGAGACGGCAACCTCGGACACCCTGCCCCAGCCGCGAGAGCAGCCTGAAGGCTACCAAGCCCTGCACAGGGACCAACCCAGCCCCACCACTGGTGGGAAGATCAGGATGCAGAAATTTCTCATCTCCCCAGCAATAACTCAGCCAGAGAGACAAAACCCATCAGGTCGGTCTCTGAATCACTCTTTGGCTTTGTGCTAAAGAGGAGCCTGTTAAAGCCTCCCCAAGAAGTGATTTATGCCTTTTCCGCTCTCTCTCACCCTTTGCAGTTTTACGCACTGCCAGACTGTCACCTTAGACCAGCAAAATATTAAGCACTAGAGCAGATCAAGTCCTTGAGCCATTTCCAAATCCTTCAATGGGAAACACATCCATAAATACCCAATTTTATCCAGGAAATATATGTTAAGAGGAGGAGAGTCTGACCCTGCCAGATATTTCTTACAGATGCTTCCACTGATGCTCAAACACTTGCAACTCACGCCTGTTTTGTAATTATCAGTGAAACGTTAAAGCTCACTTTAGGTCTTCAATCTTTAGAGTAAGCCTCTGAATATAAAAGAGAGGGTATGATTCCCAGTTACTCTGTAGAAGGTGCCATACCCAAATCTCCATCTGTTTGGCAGAGATCTGAGGGCATCCTCCATCCAGGGGACCTCAGCACAAGCCCTGCTCACCAGCTAACTGCCGTTCCCCTCACCAAAAAGTCTGGATCTTTAAATTCGAGTACTGGAGCCCAGTGGCAACCCCGGATAATTGGCTTGTCTTGGCAAAGGCAGGACCCGGTGCTCCAGTGGGCATGATCCATGGCTCCAAGCCCCTGTGCCCCACGCTACCTGCACTGCTTTGGAGATCACAAAAGCAAGTCAAGATGCTCCTTCCCTAGAATGAAATTCGACATAAATAGCTATCTGGATCTTTGTCAGCAGCTCCGCGCTTCCTCCTGCCCAGGGGCAAAGCCATAAATAAGTTTCGTGCTCTCAGGAAATGTGGCAGTTATTATTCAATAACTGAATTATAGGCTCATTCTTGGAAAGGAATAACGGCAGGCAGGGAAGGGAAAGGACGATAGCGTTTTACTTCACAGGAACTGAAATACCTCAAAGAAATATTAAATCCGTGATAGGAAACACTGGTGAGCACTTTGTACTTTGGCAACTTTCTCTCATTTTGGTATAACTGCTTTCAATTTTTAAAGGTGTTTGTGATGTACAGAATATAGAATAGCAAACACATTAAAAATGCATTTCCCTGTCACGTTGTGTCTTTATAATGTGCTAGGAGCTGTGGAAGTCGGGAAGGTTGGGATCCAGTGGGAGGATAGGGAGTAAAGGCACCTACCAGGGCTGTGTCCCACTCTGTCCACACCCGCCCCAGCGGCTGCAAAACTGCAAAGCAAAAACTTGCACTTCAAATACAAAACTTTGAAGTGGGGAGCAGGGAGCTCACCTCATTTTTTCTTGTAAAGGAAAGGACATGAGAACGGAGAGCCCTGCGCTCGCTGTAGGACAAGGTGTCCTGTTGGCTGGAGGGATGGTGCTAAAAATTGAGGCTTTGTTATTGAAGGACAAAGCTGGAAGGGTAAACATATCCAAAACAGGAGTCCTGGATTTGGTAACAGGTCATCAGCCCAGTGTGCAGCGATGGGCGTAGGAGCAGGGAGACAGCCCCATACACCCACACATGCTGTGTCCGCCCCACATCATGCCTTTGGTGCGTGTGTACGTTCACCAAACAACACACTGATTCACTCGGCGTCTGCTGGGTTTGGTATATTTAGGTTCATTCATCATGAAAAATCTGTTCCGTGTTTACATCTCCCTCGGAGGAACACCACCATCTTACACTGCAATAATTGCCTTCTGAGCCTGCCAGCGACAGCCTCCAGCGTGCTCAGCAAAGCCTCGGCTTCTCCAGGTGCCTCAACCAGGATTCCTGGTCCCACCAATGTGTCCTGGACAATCAAAGCCCAGCTGTGGTGTGGGGGGCCGGGGATACACCTGCACCCCACCTCCCACCAGCCCCCAGCCACATGGGGATCCGCTTTAGCACTTAACAATTCAATGACAAAGCTTAGAGGGCACAATACTGGAAACATTCCTTTTGCAGAAAGACTAAGTGGCGGGTTGTTGATCCCTCCCATAGAAAGGGCTTGTCCTGGGAGCCCTCTGCTGAAGGCACCTCCACCCCGACGCACAGCCAGCCCTCCCAGCTGAAGGGGAAACGCCGGGCAGGCGGCGTGCGTCCGCGGAGGGCAACAAGGCGGCATTTGAACTCCTGAGGAAGACGTTTCCCCGTGTGTTTCCCATTTCACTTCCGATTAACAATAGAGTTCATGGCTTCTACAGCATCTTTGTAATAAGTCAAGCTGTTTGGAAAGAAATGAGCCGCTAAAGCTTTTATTACCCATAGAAAGAAATGATCCAGCATCAATGAAATGGATAGCAAATTTCCTTATGCACAGAAAATGATCATTGCTTTAGATCAGGGAATAGCAACAGATCTAAAACTACGTGATATTATTAGTGCTGAAGTGATCATTATGGGGAGAAGGTCTAATAAAGCTCTGCAGACAGTAATGAGGAGGTACACAGCTCTTGAGCTAAACAGACTCATTTAAACAAAACAGCCTGACAGAGAAAGTAGGGAACGAAAGGTGTCGTTAAATTATGAGCAGTACTGCCCTATTACTGCATGGTAATTAGCAATTTGGAACGGCAGTGAATCAACTGATATCAAACAACACTTTTTTTCTTCCATCAAAGACCCTCCTTTTTAAAAATCAGAGGCTTCCTACAATTGGCTGCTATATATTTCTTTCTTTTTCCAGTTTTCCTCATCTCCATTAATTCTGTGGTTTTCATCTAGGTATTCCCTTTTTGGAGGGTTTTTACTTTATCCTTTGTAATTGCTTTTGGAAACAGCAGAGCCTAAGGCGTGATGATTTGCAGCCCTCTCTGTTTAAGCACACACACAAACCAAAAAATAAAGGGAGGAAACATCCGACCAATAACTATCCAAAAAGAAGGCAAGAAAAAAGATTTGCACTTTTCCTCCTATTCTGTCAGAGGTTTTAGCCCAGTCTATAGGGGTGCAGTGCGCAGAAGGACAGGGGACCTGTGCCCTGAGCAAACCAGACGAATATTGCGTTCCGTCACCACTCGTAGTCTATATCATGCCATATCCAATGTGCACTTGCACAAAAAACCACCGCAGAGGCACGTGGGCTGCATCTCAGCCCCAGCCCTGGAGACATTTTCAGCTTTCTGGTTTGTTCTCCTTAACCTTTTAAAAGTTCTCTTTCAAAATAAAATAACGCTAACTTCCGCAGAGCTAGGCATGCCGATTTCATGGCAACATGTAAAAGAAAGCACAAGTACTGCGCATGCCGCTGCTGCCCCTCGCTCTGCAGCGCCTGGCAGCACAAGGAGCCTGCCCAAGGCAGCGCCCGGCAGCCCTGGAGCCCTCCCTGCTCTGGAGACACTGGTACCTTCACCACCGCTGGACATCCTGGCGTAAAGGGTACCCCACATCCCTCCAGAGCCCCGTAACGTGCCTTGCACTGGGTGCTCTCATAATCGTAGAAAAGCTGAAGAAAAACCAGGGCATTTTACAGGTCCTTATGTGTGCTTTTCTAAGGGCGTTAGGAGTATAGAAACTAAGTTCCAATTCCCCAAGCTTGTCAGGGAGACTCAAACTCCTAAATCCTTACAGCCCTTCTGAAAAGAGACTTGATGGGATGTTTGTGAAGGGATTTAACTACCTAAAGCCACAGCAAGGTAACCCCATTGACCATGACAGAGGTACACACCTAGGCCTGGGGGCAAGGCTGTCCTCTTCCAAGTATACTCTTCTATAATTTAAGCAAATCTTTTCAGGATTGACTAAGTCTGCCCATTTGCACAGTGAAATGCAATCCTTCTAACTTAGAAACCTCACCAGTTGTTCTGCCCTTTTCAGATGGAAAAGTAACTAAAAGAATAGTAGGCACCTGAGTCATGTGGAAGCATTTGTAAGTGTCAGGAGCCTTTTTTAGCATCACTGGGTGCATTTTCCCTGAGCTGTGCCTTCTCTATCTCTGCTGCCAGCTCAGCTGACTCTGCAAAAGACCTGACTTATTTAAACTGGGAGTAGTAGAGATTAAGCCCTACTTCAGCACTCCCTGCCCTGCTGTTTGTGGGACCCAGCTCCTCCGAGACAGCATCCCCTGAGAGCGGCTCTCATGCCCCTGGGATGCCGAAAGCCATCCCTGCAGAACCAGAGCAGGAGCCCGGCTCCCATGTTCCACATTTGCTCCCTCCATTCATAGCAACTTGAGCAGCATCTGGGTCTGTATTCCATTCCCGTGAATAACGCTGAAGCACTTTTGGTGGATACAGAGAGAATTATTGATGGTTACAGTAAAATTATTTTATCTACACGTGCCAGAGACAGCATATATCAATCAGGTGCATTTAGTCTGCTACAGGGATTAGAACATTTGCATTAGAAATAGGATCTAGAGCATTACGAAGTGGGAAACAACATGTTGAATTGATCTGCCACGATACAAAAATGTTTTCCTCTTCATGTTTGCCCTCTTAAACTCTACTAATTTAGTGGAAATAGAGTTTTCCAGGCAGTCACAAAGTCACTAATTGTGCATTGCATACTACCTGGGTTCCCAGGGCAGGGAGAGGAATGTGCTACTTCTCCCAGAGCAGTGTGGAGCTGCAGACCTACCATGCTTTTCCTTCGGAGAGGCAGCGAGCATCCTCTGTGCCACAGTCACAGTTCAAAGATAAATTCCAATAATAAAAAAGTCACAACATCAGAAGAGAACTGCCTCCTTGCTCGCAAGGGAGATAAACTGGACGGGAGCAGCAGAGGTGTAAATCAATGCAATCGGTTTGACAGAGAGATTACAGACAGCAAATCCTGAGTCAGTGCAGAGGCAAACGGAACACAGTGGCCAGGATAAAATAAGCAAAACATCTTGGGAATTGAATCTTTTTAAGCTGAAATGAATTAACTTCATTTTCCTGAGGGACTGCATGTTGCTTTCCTGCAGCTTTTGCCCCCCACCCCCAAAAATATCCATCCCTTCCGAAGCCTGCTTTCTCTTGAAATGAAGCATGGGGAGTCGTGAGCTACAGTTCAGTGGGCTGATGCACAGCAATAAGGGAATTCCAGCTAATGCCAATGCAGTATCAAATGCTTTGGGCCATTTTGGATAAAGTGTTAATATTTAGGTCAAAATGACGGTGAAATATGTACTTTTTATTTTTCACAATAGAATTGAACTTTTGGGAAATCGTTTCATTTTCTGGGAACTGCATCTTCTCTTAAGAACGTTGCTTGAACAGGAATATCACAGACAGTTCTCCCAAAGCACTGTAATTCAATAATACCTTTTTGAGGTGCTTTGCACAGACAGGGGGACCATCTTTAAAAGGAAATGTAAGTCATTTCTTCCTTTTCCTAAATTCATCTCTTATATTTTAACTCACTTCCAACAACCCTCTTCTAGAGACAGACCGCTGTGATTCCGTTAGAAGCAGTTTGCTGCCTTCTCCATCAGCTGGGAGCTAATCAAGCGGAATGACAACTATTCCAAAGCCAAATGAAGGAAAAGTAATGACGAGCATGAAGTAGACAAGCACAGAGCGTGTAACCTTCCATGGCAAATATCAATTTACTTATCAAGCCGCACAGCTGTTTGGAAATACGCTAGTTCATCTGAGATGAAGTTTTATTTCAGGCCTGGGAAGAAGCTGAGGAGCGTGGCCTGGAGTCCTCAGTGAGTGGAGGAGCCTGCAAAAAGTCCAGGAGGGCTTGGGAACCTCTCAGCAGCAGCACTATCGAAAAGAACCATAGAATCATTTTAGGTTGGAAAAGACCTTTAAGATCATCGAGTCCAACCGTTAACCTAACACTGCCAAGCCAACCACGAAACCACATCCCTAACTGTCACTTCTACAAATACTCCTGTTGCCTTGGATGTTGAAATGCTTCTTCAGAGCTCTTAAGTAAAATCTTTAAGGTAAGCGTGGGCTGTAAGAGAAGCAATTATCTTAACTATATTTGTAAGAGAAAGGAGTTTCTTGTAATGAGAAGCACTGGAGTAGAAATCATACAAAGAACAGACGGTTTTAGCGGAATATACCTACACATAAAGGGACGTACGCAATAAGAATGCATGTGTCTGAGAGATTTTTTGGGTTTCAGCAAGTTTAATAAACCCAGGACAAATGCCATGATGCCAATCCCGCAGCCTG
Source organism: Chionis minor (assembly GCA_013398295.1). NCBI lineage: Eukaryota > Metazoa > Chordata > Aves > Charadriiformes > Chionidae > Chionis > Chionis minor. The sequence continues at coordinate 673,134 of VZSF01008493.1, read as the reverse complement.
GGATTGGAGACACGCCGCTGCTCAGCAAGGCACTCAGACACGTGTTTTGGACTGCAACATCAGTGAGATCAAAGCATGTTTAAAAGCATTGCTGAAATGGGGCTTCGTAGTACCTATGTGGAGACACAGCCTCGAATTTCCTTTATTATTACATTTGGTAGGAAATAAATGAAACAAAATGGATTCTGCTCCCTCCTGGAGAAGAGTTTAAAACACGAGGCTGAAGAGAAAGAAAACACTAATCCCATACTGCAGCAAAACACATGTCTTTCTACCCACCCTGAGCAATCCAGGAGGCATTTGTAAGCCTTCCTTAGGGCTAGAAAGGGATTTTACGTTTCAGCTGCTGGGGTTGTGCTTAACTGGATCAGTACCACATTCAGGCATGAGGCCATGGCAGCCCAGGGCTGACGGCTTGTGCTGTGGCACACAACCACAACCTCCCGCTACACGCGGCTGAGGGCAAGGCCTGGGGGGGTGCCCTAACACAGAGCCCCACAGCGGCCCCCCTTAGTGCTCCTCCAAAATGCTCCTCCAAAATAAGCCAACCGAGTGGGTCTCTGGAAATACCTGTTTCTGAAGGAGCTTTCAGGGGTGAGCTGAACCAGGAGAGCTAACATTTAAGCACTTTGCTAGTGTCTCTGAGTCATGCAGGCTCGTTCTACTCAAACGAGAGGAAAAGCAAGTGATTCATCTCCTGCTAAAATAGATGCCCAAGGGAGGTGGGATGGAGACTGGCATGGAGCTGCCTCTCTCTCTTCTCGGGAGCACCAGCCTCATGAGCTCAGTCACAGCTCAGAACTTCTGCATTGCTAATTCATGCGAGATTAATTATGCAGAATGAATTAATACCGCTAACCCTATCCTTTGTACATTATTATTGAACAGCACGGGGAACCAGGGATAAAATGAACTTACAAAGAACAAGACATTTAAAAATCCACCTATGTTTTAGAGGGGAACTGGAAAAAGTTTAGCACAGACATCCCTCTGCACCTGCATGTGATGGGTACAGCCAGAAGGCAGAGAGTCAAAAGCCTTGGTTTTGACAGCGTCTACTTTTGAAGCACCTGGTATTTTGACTGCTTTTGAGTTAAATTCGTTGGAAGAGATCAAACCTCAAGCTTCAGTAGAGAAATATGAAAAAGAAGCTATTTGATGAGGAGGGACAGGCTCAGAACCAAGGTTAATTTATCGTGGCCCAGAGGTGCAAATTCTGTGCGTATCTCTGAACTCCATTAATACTGCAAAATGCTTTCTTGCTCCTTGTTTTAGTCCCGTGAACTGGAATACAACTGCAGTAACTCCTGGATTGACATTACTAGGTCTGCACCTGAATTACAGCTCTAAGGTGCTGCTTACCAGCTTGACGGCTGAGCTGGACCCGTCGCCAGGAGCCAGGCAACAACAGGGCAAATCCTTGGGCAAATCCCGGGGCAAATTAAGCAGAACCAGATTCGCACCCATCTTCCACAGCGCAGCTGCTTGCTCTGCCCGCAGGCCTGCTCTGCATTTTATAAATCACGCCATTTTAAAGAATTTTAAGAGGTCTCAATTTCATCCCAACACAAAATTAATTTGAATGCTAAAATCTCATTGCTCTCTTCTTTTCACACCGTCATTCCTGTTTCTAAAAATTGTGCTCTGACCCCTTCCCTCACAGCAGTATATACTGCCAGTATAAACCACACAGTTCTTGCTGATGGTACTAAATATTGCTGTTGATGGTACTAATTATTGTTGCTGATGGTAACAGTAACAAGACAACAATTAAAAACTATACAGTCCTGTGAGTTGCCTTTAGGATAGTGATTTGCATTTCTGTGTAGCATAGATGGCACCGCAGTGAGTAGTTATATTTAAATAGTGCTTACGCAAAAAGGTAATATGGGGGGGGGGGGGGGAAATTGCTTACAAAGACTTACTCTGAGAAGTCTTTGAGACTCTGCGCTGTCTCTGAGAAAGGGGTGAATATTGGTAACATTGAACAGCTGTGGCAGAGTTACAAATGACTGCACAGGTGGAATAAGCAATAAATAAATAAAACATAAAGAGAAATTCAAGTTCTTATTTTCCAGACTTGAGCTCAGACATTCAGATCGCGTCTCACCTTCCTTTCCTTCCCCCTCACCCCCAAGCTAACAGCTTATGTCTTAGGGCAATTTTATACAGTAAATCAAGGTTCAATTTTGAGTCAATACTGTCCTAGACAAGGAAAGATTTGCAAATGAAAAGAGAGATCCCCTTCACCTTCTGCGATCATTCTTAGGATCCAACCATGAATTAAGACCCAATATAAAGCAGCAGCTTCTATTTAGACATAACACTGAAAAAGCTTAATGAAACACAAACCAAAAAAAAAAACCTCAGAGCCCCAGACTAATAAACTAGAGACTTTAATTCCTTGGTAAACAGAGGAAACTTAATAATTGGCATAGCTTGAAAAGAACCCAATTCTACTTTGCCATCACATCCTTGCCATGCAAACCCATAGAGCAGGTAATAAAAAAAAAAGGAATAACAGTATGAGCAAGGCAAAGTATGTACTTTGAAATCTCAAATGGTTGTGGTCTTAAACAGATCATTCTCATTTCGTAAATACCTTGACTTGCTTGGAATTTATCTGTGAAACTACACAAGCAGGGAGCACAATGCAGTGCGCTCATGCCGCAAAAATGAACGGAGCATCTCTTCGGTCGCTGGAGCAACGACACCTCGAACCTGCCAGCATGTGCCAATGACTTGGCACAAACTTCCTTACAAAAACATTTTTAGAAGAAACTGATGCTATTTGCCCCTGGAAGACACAAGTAATTTGTGCCTTTTAAAGAGGTAGTTTTGAATCAGGCTGAGGAGAATTTTTAGTTGTACGCTAGTGGGCATTTGTGGATGGACAGACTGAAACTCTACGGAACCATCTATTCTATTTTTTGAGGATGCTTTTCAGCAAGCAGAAAAACCCCAACCTTTAGAAATGTACTTTTAGCATTAATTAATTCAGAGAGAACTCTGCTTAGCATGGTGCTCTAGTAAGAAGTAATCCCTGATCAACTCACTACAATCTGCAACATATGACAAAAAATGGCCCCGCAGCACTGTTACCCCAGCACTGGAAACCTGAGTGTACAACTGGACACACTGGTCCTATGAAAATAGTTCACTCAAACTGAACTTATAACAAAGTAGTTTTTGGAAGGTTCTGTGTTAATTTCCTTGGCTTGTCTGCTTTAGCTCGCGTTGCATATCAGGCGGCTTCTCTGTGCAACCCAGCTGCTCTCCGACAGAAAAGGAACCCAAGATCCTTGCCGGATAAAGCAACTGTTAGAAACAGTTCATACCTATGTTCAATTTTTTCTTTCTAAACTTGATTCTAGACCTCAAATAATGAAATTGACAATCGTATTATTACTTTGTTTATTACCTCAGAAAGGTACTGTTTTGATGAAGCACAGCCTCTTCTTTTTAGATGTTACAAAGCGATTTAATTCATTTATAAAGGATTTCAAACTGTCAGTACCAGATCTAACATTATAATCTCAGATTTGAAAAAGACAGGTGACATCACTAGTCTCCCACCAAATGCGCATACAATATTAGTTATTCCAAAGCCTCGTGAATAGGGTTATTTGTATTCATTAAAAATTAAAGAGAATGCTACTGAATGGCAAACAAGAAGGGCAAATTTTGCTCTGGGCTCTATTGCTATTCCCCTGCAGTGGAGCTAGAACTGTTTTATCGCGTAATAAGAGAAAGAGAAATAAGGAATGCTGCCTTTCTGCATGGCAGACAACTGCTCAGAGCTGCCCAGGTGGTACTGGCCCAGGAGAAACCACAGGGGAGAGGGTGCTGGAAGACCCCTTGCCATGAGCCTCCTCTCAAGCCTCCTCTGTGCGCTCAAGCACAGAGACTTGGAACAGCTCTGTAAGCTGCTCCGTGTTGGCTGGTGGCCTGCAGGGATGCCTTTCCCTTCTGCCCTGCCTTGGCCTCAGGAACAGCCTTCAAGAGCTAAAACAGAGGCACCAGTGTATGGGACGTGGTCACTGAGGTCACTTATCCTGCGATCACAGGATAAGCTGCTCTGGGCCTTTATTATTTCCAAGTAGATTTTTGCTCAATAGCAAATAAAGTGTTTTGAAAACAAACGTCATTTTCACAAGCATTCCTGGCAATGGCAAATGGCAAAAAGAGAGTCCTGGTTCTCCAATGCAGTTGGTCAAACCTCCTTGGTGCCTGTCCCCATGCCCACCTGTGCACGCAGCGGCTGCTGTCCCAGGCATTACCAACTCCTTCAGTTATGTATGTCCGGGGAATAATTAATTTTAAATTCTCTCTTTATAGAACAAAACTGTGGCAAGGACCTGAAATCACAGTCACATTATCTAGCTATTTGCGAAGCTGTCCTGATAATGAAACACACGTCCCTCTGGAAATTGTACCAGCTCAAGAAAAGGCTTTTAACTGACATTTAAATGTCAAGCTACTGTGTTAAATGTTATGGGCATTTCATTGCTCAGCCCAGGAGAAGCATGAACATATCAAAAGCTCTTTAATAATCAACCACATTAAAAGTTGATGGGCTTTAGCACCTGGAAAAACAACTATGGATGATGTGTAAAAGCAGGGCTGATGGATATCTACCCGATTCAGCTGCATGAATGCAAACCCAAACACGTCTTTAGTAAGCCACAGGGAGTCTATCAAAATAATTATTTCAAGGATAATAAATTCGTTCTTTCTGAAAAAGTCCTATTCCCAGAATTATATCGATTCTTTGTGCTTCACTTAGTGTGAACCTGCCCTTATCCTGCTGGTATTCTACTGGAGCCTTAAGGGCTAAAACCAAGCGAAAACTTGCTCTGTTCATCTTAAGAGAGAGTAGTAACTCATTTTGCACAGCCCTATGTTTGCCTAGAAGATCATCAACGATGCTGCTCCATTTAAAATCTACATTTATCTGCAATGATCAATTAGCCTTGTACATGTAATTCTAAAAGGGTACTAGCAATAATCTCTCTGAGTTAAAGTAATACATTGCAGTCCAATAAATTCTTTCAAAGGAAGAAGAGGAATCAGTCACGCTTGGAAAACCCAACAACATGTGTTTCAAAGCTGAAAAAATAGGCTAAAAAAAGTTAAGAGCAGATAAAAGACATAAAGTGCCAAAGCCACCAAGGGAACAATGAAAGATTCAGATCAATATTTGATATTCCCAAACCCATCTCCAGAGAGCCTGCCATGGCTATTAGAGAGTTGAACACAATAACAGTTATACATGTGCTAGTATTTGTTAGCATTCTTAATATTGCACAATCATTTCTGGCAGTGTAGAGTGTGTCAAATCTTAATTTTCATTAGTAAGAGTTGTATTATCATAACTACTGGCCAAAAATGCAAACGTCTTGAGCGTACCTAGAACTCAAGCTCTCTTCCCTGGCTCTGGCAGGCTTTCAAAGTAACAGCCACTGGTGTGGAGATGGGGCACTGGCTCTGGAAAGGATAGGCTGTGCAGTGTTGATCTCTGCAGTCTCCCCCCTTGGAGAAAGGCTACCACTTTCAGGGAAATCATAGAGGGACAAACTACACTCCTCTAATTACCCTCTGATACATTCTGCCCAGGTTGTTAGCACCTAAGTAATAATCCTGCTTCTTCGCCAATCCCTGTTTGGAGTGACAGCTGAAGTGAGAGAGGATGTGGAAACACATCAAGGTCCACAGCCAGCCCAAACACCCATGTCTGTAGGGCAGTGGCTGGGACACCAGAGACCTTTCCTTCCTCCCCGCATTCTGCCACTTGCAGTCTCAACCAGGTCTACAGTCTTGCATTAAAAACATAATAACAAAACCCCAAAGATTGGGATGTTATCTGAGAAAGCAATCTGGTTTTTTTTCCTGCCCGTCAGTAGGAGTACCAAAAATCATGACAATATAGAATATAACTAAGACATTTAATCTTCCTAATCTTCACTGCTATGCAAATGTAACTCCTTTCAAATTAACAAGGACCATATATGCATGTTTATTGGGCGAGGGCCTATGTGAAGATTACGTAGTGATTAAAGAAGTAAACTAGATTTGTTTGAAAAAGGGCTGAATTGATATTAAGAATTATAAAAAGATGTAACAAATCGCTTGGTACCCAGCAGTTGACAGTCCTCCCAGGAACATGCGATGCTCTCCGCAGAAATGGCAGAGGTGCTGAATTTAAAAACTGCCTCCAGTATTGTCACTGATAAATGACTGTATCATGATGAGCACTGAACCATGCATCACTGGGGATGTGAACTCGATGCATTCTCTGCTGCTTTCAAGAACCGGATGACTAATTTCTGTATATTGTATAGGATTGAAAAGTTATGGAATAGTCTTTACAGTAGAGATAATTTGGCTCCTGGGATTCATAAAAATATCCTTGCATTATAACACAGCTGAGTAGCAGCACAAGCCAAGAAATTTAGCAAATTTACCATGGAGTTTCTGTCAATAGCAGGACTTGGCAGTTGTCACATTGACAGAGTTAATGAAACCCATGGCTAGGGCAGAGAGAATCACACGGCTGCCATCAGCCATCATCTCAGTTTTGACAAGTGAGGCAGGATTATTATTTGGTACCTGTGCCCAAGCAGGTAATTAAGCTGTAATTTTCATGATTACAGCTGATATTAGTGGGCAGGAATGCCCAGAAGGTTTATGTAATCCATTCATACACATCACTAGTTTTTAATATTCTGCCGTTCTTATGAAAAAATCCTATATGGAAAGCTGTATGTGGTCATTTAGGTCTCTGCTATAAACTCACCTACAAATGCCCTCAGTAACACTTGTAGCCCTCTTGCAGACTTGCCTTAAGGCCTAGCTTGTGCCCTGGCTTTTTTTAAGCTGAGCAGCAGGAGAAATTGGTCCTGCCTCGTTCCCCGCTGGTTTTTGGGCCCAAGGATGCTACCAGGATGCTTTAAACCCTTTGCCAGCTGTGGACCGGGGTAACTCCTGCGAGGAGCTGGCGGGGGAAAACGATTTTCCCTTGTGCAGAAATAGCAAGAAAGAGGGGAGGAAATACAGCTGTCTGCCAGGGGTGCTTTGCTGCTTTATGTTCTAGAGATTTGTAGGAAAAATGAGCTCAGCACAACAGTATTACACTTGGCCCTAATAGGTACAGCAGTTGGAGTAAGAGGAGCAGGACCTTTGTGTCAACCGTGCTGTTGGGGATTCAATTTTGTACAGATTAGGGCCAATGTGGCATGTAAGCCCTTGATAGTGTGACTGCTACCTTCTTGCTCTTAGCTGGCTTTCTATTAAAATTGCCACATTACATTTCAAATCTGTGCTCAGTGTAGCACAGAAATAGCTAACACGGTGGGAGCTAAAGATTTCCTTGCCTACAGGATGCCTTTCTATGTTTTGTGCAGTAATTCATGCTCCTCTCTCTAGAATCTCGGTGGAGAAAAGTATTTAAAAGGAGATGACACAGACCGTTTCTCACTAAGGCTGCCTCCAAGGCTCGTGATCCGTGCACGGCCCCTCTGAACCGAGCGTGGAGCTGTTTGAGGCGGGAACGTACAGTATCCCTCCTCTGACCTGATAATCCAGGTAGGAAGTGGGTATTTGCCAGACCTGATAAATAAATTCAGTAAAACTTAGAGATGCTCCTGTTAATCATAGTTTCTTTTTCCCTTGGTCAGCCTAATTTTCATCACACTAATTTTCTTAATTCTTATTAGCACTCATGTCTTTTAACAGGAAGAGGTTTGCTCTTAAATGGCAGTTTGAGATTCAAGTGTTCCCAAATTGCCTTCTAGCATGGCTATGTTGATGCTTTATGTATGGACCATCTTCCTCTATTTTATTCCAAAACAATAAAATGACATGACAGAGATGCTTTATTGTTGGCTATTGTATTTATGAAGATTCTCTTGTTATAGACAGCTCTCGCAATGAATTACCACTGGTTATTGGAAATCTCTCATCTTTTAGAATGAATGCCTTTGAATGGCATTGGAAGTCCTGTTCAAAACACAAAAGAAAACCCTATTCTTTTAAGAAAGGACAACTGATATCTTTGTTTTATTTATCTATTCAGGACTGCTTCCAGACTAATTAATTCAGGAAAAACATAACCTTATAGAGTAAACAGGATCTAAAAAATTAAAAAATGAAAAGAAATATAGTTTGCCCATATATTACCCTATATATTAAATAAATAAAAAAAAAGAAGATACAAACCACTCCCAGTATTGACTGCATACATCTTTCTTAGTTTTTAAAAACTATGTATGTTCGATTATAGAAATGCAGTGGCAGGCACTAATATTTCAGGCGTGTAACTAGTTTACATATAACTGGATTTGATAATAACCTTCTGTGTCAAGGCAATAAGGCTGTGATTTAGACACATAACATTAAGCTGGTAAAACCTTTTTAGTCTCATGGAGCCACGATGTGCTAATTCATTATACCAACTGCAGAATATCTATTATGATTTTAGTATTTTAACAGAACATTTTAATTAATGTTTAAAAAGAAACTCTAGCTCTATAGGTACTCAAGCTTCAGATGCAGGGAGCACTTAGTTCCTGCTGAAGCCAATGACCGAGTCCTGTCAGCAGCATTTAAAGCTATTAAAAATTTATCTCAAACTTTATATTTTCCTCAAACATCACTTAGCAATTCTTTTTCCTTCTAACCTTAAAAAATGGTAAATATCCTGTCCAATGCATACAGTAAAGCTACGTGATGCAAGCACTGAGAAGTAATTATACCTGTAATCAGAGCACAAGCATTTAAGGTATGTTGGTAAGTCCTGCACCAGTTTTGTAGCTTCATTTTCCTGTCCCTGGTTGAATTTTGTTTATTTCTGTCTCCAGGAATGGGAAGAAAAAATGCTGGTTGCACTATGTGCTGTCTCTGTTAATCCAGTTATTCATCCGTTGTTCCAGATTCTGCACAATCAGTAATTTTCTAGTAACATGAGACAGGAGCAGAGTACGTGAAAGGGAATGGAAAATCTCCTCACTGTGTGGGCACCAGGTCACTGGCTGAGACATCTTTAAATGCCCTGGGAAAGATCAGGCTGCCAACCGTGGACACAACTTTGCACTCTGCCGAAGCTCCAGTAGATATATGCATGATATTATTGAAAAAGGGAAAGAATTGATTTTTACACTATTTTTCTGCTAGCGCAGCGTAGGATCGCTCCCCAGCCCCAGCAGCTCGCCGGTAGTGCTGTTCAGCTGCAGCGTTTCCCAACAGCACAACAGGCGGGATGGGGAAAATTGGTCTGTCGAGGCTCAGCCCCTATTCTTTGGAAACGCGCACCTTTTCAGTCTTTAGACATTGCAAGTGAACAGAAAGGAGAAAGAAAAGGGGCCCAATTCCCTCTAGAAATGAGCAATCCAGGAAACACCCCTCTCTGCATGCCTTCCCATCACCTCTCTGTAACGACTTCTACATGTTCCAGCTCATCCAACTTGATCTGCTGGTGGCAAAACCAGAAGAACCTCAAAGACAGTTAAATGTCTAAATGTGCCATGAAAACAGGTAATACACAGACAGTAGCCAGAGGAGAAACTTTCTACAAATATCTCTATACAAAAAAGAGCTCCAGCACCAGTAACTGTTACAGGCTTTGTGTGAGAAAAATACATGGTACAAAGGTTGTGGCCAAAACCAAAGCTCTGTTCGTACCAGCCCCTGCAGCACGCTGTCAGAGCCGCTTTCTAACCTGCCACAGGCTGGCATGGCCGTCAGACAAACAGCCATCTCCCCTCTCCCGAGCACCAGTTCCTGCCTGGCCACCAGGGCCCCCTCTGTGCTGGCCCCAGCCCTTCTGCAGGTGGACCCTGCCTCTCTTCAGGGACATGCAGACACACAACCAAGCAAAGTTTTAATGCAGAAGACCATTATACAGAGGAGCTGGGGGAAATAACTGCTGGTATTTTAGCTTCAGACTGAGAATTATAGGGAGTGCTGGAGGTAAATAACACTCATCTGTACTTGGGTTTTGGTTTTCAGTCAATTCCATTTAAATTTTTAAAGCACCCTGAGCTGCACTGCAGAGTTAATGAATTCGGCAGATAACAATAGCGGCATGAAAAGCTAAACTCGGAGCACGCAACTCTGTTTCAGCCTGATCAATGGTAATTGCGTTCCTCAGGAGCCAGAGCCTTTTGCACACACAGACCTCCCACTGTTCTTAGAGCAAAACCGCTGCCTGCGAGGCGGCTGCGAGTCCCGGCTTCCCACTCAGGAGAGTAGGGCACAAGGAGACAGCGGAGCTGGGTGGGCTAATAGCAGTGACAGAGGAGCTGAGACCACACGTGTTTGGGGAGGGAAGACAATTCAAGTGGTAAAAGCCACTTTCCTGCGTTGTTTAATGGAGAGCAGAGCTCTCATGAGCTGGAGGAATCCTAGCTTCACTGGGGTGACACAAACATGGGACTCGGCTGCCACAAGAGGCTAGTGCGTCCATAGATTGTCTCAGAATTATTATTATTATTATTTCTCTAAGAAATAATAAACTTAATGACCAAGACTAATAAGAAGCTAATGATTAATCTGAATCATCACGTCAGGAGTTTAGCATTAGAAGATGAAGCAGCCTGCCTGGTGAGTGAGATGGACACTGATAAACTGACTTTCTGCACATCCCTGCACTACCACGTCTGCACGTAACTCCATTTGAAGCTCACAAAAAAGTTATTTTCTGGCATTAGTATTTCAAAGCTTTCAGAAATAATTGAAATCAATCACTTGAGTTGACTGCACTAGAAGGTTGAGTAGATCCCCAATGTACCCCTTAGCTGGTAGAAGTTGTCACAGCTTCAGGGGACTGTACTCTTCTTAACAAACCTCTGACAGTTGCCAGCAGTTGACTGTTTTTCTCTTTGACTCCAAAATGAAAAACCAGAGAAGGAATGAAACCCTCTGGAAATTTTGCTGGAAGAGCAAGTGGGTGCACGTTACAAAAATTCAACTTTTCCTTTCCAGTCAATCTCAGGGCAGCTGAAAAGCCAGGATGCCTGGCAGGTCTCTGCATCAGGAAGCACCTACTCTGCCTGTAAAGATTCAGGTTTCTTTTTACCTCAGTTTAAAAACCATGCAACATTCCGGCGGGTGGACTTGGTAACCGAGGCCTTAATTCACACCATGGAAACCCGAAACATTACCAGAGAGGCTTGCTTACCATCCCTGCCTACTGAAAAGCAGTATATCACATCTTGTCATAAAAAAGCCATTTCTAGCTGGAATCCACTAAAATTTCTTGCCCATTTAACAGTGTATTCAAAGCACCTCATCTCTTTCAATACCCGATCCCTCTGTAGGTCGCTAAGGGAACTGGTTATATTAACCACAAACACTGGGAACGATGCTCCCTTCTGCTGCCTGGGACCAGTGCAAGTCCAATGTCCTACAGGTGGATTTAGAGGACCAGGAATGAGAACTGGAGTTTCGTAGTATCTCCATCCCTACCCCTGGGCCGGGAAGGCACAGACAAGCCAGGCTCACCTTTCTGATCCGGGACAGATGTGCTCCATACAATGTGGCCTCTCCCTGCTAATCCTATGGCACAGATCCCTGGAAGATCCACCGCATGTTTTGGTGAGGAACTTGAGGTGGGAAGGCAACAGGGAAATTTTGAGTCATTAATGTAGTATCATTAACCTAACATTAAAAAGGTGTGCAACAAATTAAGGAAAATAAGTGCTGTCATTTTGAGTTCTTTCAAAAATTCGGTCCTATATTTTGAACTGCAGGTTCAAGGGGTCTCAAAGGAGTTCAGAGAAGATGTGACCATATCTGGCTATTATCAGAATGAAAGCACAAATTCTCTCCCGCAGTAGAGATCATGGACAATCAAGCAAGTTTTGATCTATACATTGATAAATCCTGGGTTCCCACACTGAGCCGCCACCAAGGGTCTAAGACCTGAAATCAAACCCTCCATGGGGAGTTCTCAGATTTAAACAACATTCACTGCAAATCATCAGTTCATTTCATTACCCTGTTAATTGCTGAAAAGAATTCATAAAGAAGAGATGGGTGGAGAAGAAGGGTGCTGTATCAGGCTGTTGTACTCCAAAACACAAAGAGAGAGAACTATTCCTGACACAGTGCATGTCTCTGCTCTTTCAGCATTTGTGTAATTATAGCCGAGTCTTTTGAACATTCAATGCATCTCACAGAAAATGAGACATCCACATATTGTGGCTTAATGAAAAGAACTGAAGGAAATGTACCAAATTATTGGTTAACAGGCAGCTGCTTCATAAATGCTTTCTCCCATCTGTTTTCTCCTTCTCCTTATATCAGCTCATTCAGCCTAATCCCTATCAAATGCTGAGCCCAATGTTTCAGGGCTTTTCCAAACTCTCCCGTCAGTGTCCACAGACAGCTTTCAGCGACCGTGTCCTGGATTTGGCAGCTCCCAGCGCTGCACGTGCTCTGGGCAGGGCCAGGAAACACATCCTCTCCTGCAAACACACCCCATCGCGCAGGGGTGCGCCGAAAGCAGGGACAGCTAATGCTACACTCAATATCAAGTAATAACAACTAAAAAA